>BMAV01022025.1:0-31864 GCA_019973955.1 Trichonephila inaurata madagascariensis
CTGAAAATTAATACCGAGCAACGGCAAGCTTCTGCAACTAATTACGTTGGGCGTCAAATTATGACGTGGTGGGCCCAAATGATAAGGGAACGGGCGGGGAAAGGGGGTTTTTTTACTAAATCCCCCTAGTTATTAAAAACACGTTTATTAGACAAAACAAACACATTATATACATAACTAGAGAACAACAGTTGACATAAATTGAAAGGGATCGGAGCACATGCTCATATGTCCTTACATTTCCCGAAACTTGCCATCACTGAAGATTGTTCTGTTCGCTAGAGGGGCGCGAAAGTCTCTTTACTGTTAATATGGAAGAGTCTAAATAACGGGGTTACAGTACTTATTTTTATTTCATTTATTTCTTTAATCTTTAATGCTTCTTTGGTGGTCTCGCAACAATTTATTTTGATTATAATCTCGTTATTTCTTGTTTTGCTTATACTCTGGATACTTTTTTTAAGCGTGAAAGCTTTCATTATTATTTCTTTTAATTTAAGTGTATTACTACTCCCAAAGCTATTTTCTGATTTTAAGAAAATTGTAATATTCGAACTCGTATTTAAATTTAGTTTTTCCTCAAACCTAGGTAACAATTCCATATCTGTTAGATTACATCTATATTTATTTAATGATAAATTAATATTTGTATTTTCAACCTCCATCTTATTTTCTGCATGAGGGTAATCACCCATTTTTTCTTCTCTACTCTAACACTCTGTTTTGTGTTAATACAGTACCTTGTGTAAATACTAAACTTAAAAGGTCTTATCCGAAGATAGAAGAAAAGTTATACTAAATAAATTTCAAAAAAAAACTTAATCAAAAGGATCTCACTGCCCCGAATACGTTTGAAATATTTGTTCTACAGTTACAGGTACGAATGCCAAAGCATCCAACCACAGTAAATAAACGATTGTAAACACTCATGCTTTTTAATTATTTCAAAAGATATTTAAATATGAATTTTTGACTGATTTGTTTTAGCCACATGAATGAAATAGTTATCTTTGAAATATTTATATCTCAACAAAAATTGGGTTCGAAGTTAGGGATAAATTAGTTTCGATATCATTAAAGGGATAATTTAAACATTTCAAATAAAATTTCTAACATTATATAAAGATTTGTATATATGCACAAAAGTAAATTATGATTTTTTGCTTAGTGCTACTGAGAGAGAGAATTAAGAAATATTTTCATTTTTATTTTAATAAGGGGAAAATTCATTGGAAATGTTAACTGCTCTTAAATTTTGACTTTTCAAAATTCTGCGTGATGCTTAAAAATTTGCTTAAAATTAAAATACTTTTTAACAATAACTTGAGAAAATGTAGAAAATTCAAGATACTAGTTCACAAGTGAGGTTTGAGCTCTATCTCAAATATATTCATTCAAAAATTTCGTTCGTTTGTGGTTATCGTGTAAAAAATGTCCATCTACGACCCTCCCCCCTCCACACACTCACCAACAAAATATATTAAGAATATATTTACTCAAAGTACATGTAAACAAACATTGCCATCGACACATTTTGACAAACGATGTGAGATTTTGATAATAACGTATGTAGATTAATGCAAAAATGGGTCTTTTCTCCTATTTTTGAATGTAGCTGTGGTAGGCTAGTAGTCAAAGTAACGGATTCGTGTCTGGCGTTTCAGGTCTTTGAGCATAGTGCCACTGAAAACCCGTCGTGTAGATGGGACCGTTGCACGTTGAATATGTCGAGGCTCAAACATCTTCCCATTGGTGTGGAAGTTAGGTGAGGGGATGCCAGCCCTGGTGTCGTCGTTATCACATAACCGTGGTTCAGAATTACGAGGTCCGTTACCAATAGCCCTGGTGTAACTTTATAGCTCACGCGTCGTAAGCTTTCTCTGTTTTTGAAAAAATATTGTGTTGGATTAAAAAGAGTGAAAAAATATCTTTCGGGTTGCTTAAAACTGTATGATATAAAATTTAGACAAGATTTATGCTTTGACTGTTCTCCTTTAATTTGGGTAGAATGGTCATCGGAGCACATGATCTCCAAAGAGGTCTTAATCCCCTATCTTCAATATCGTGGGTTGACATTCAGAGATAAGAGCTTGCCATGGTAGATTTTAAGTAGAAATTTATGGGGGAAATAACTATTAAAAAGTTACAATTAAAATGATTGCACTCAGAAAATAAAATAAACGCAAGAAACGTAAAAGAAAATGCTGGAGCCAATATTAAAATAACAATTATGAAGAAATAAAAATGAAAAATAACAGTAGCCTGTGTCAGCCGAGAATCAATCTCAAAACGAGAATTGATGCCAGCCGACTTAATCTTTGAAGCTCCTTTAATTTAAAATGCAATAGATAATTTTAACATTTTTTGTCATGCTTCGTAGAAGTTATAATATTAAGACTAAAACAGGAGCTAGCATTCGTTTTTAAGAAAACGTTATAAATACACTTGTGTCCAAAATTAAGGTCACAATCATAAAGTGTGGGAAAGTTGATGAGCTATTTACTGCGTTGCCGCGAAATTTGGCACACAGACATATTGTAATGTCAGAAAGAATATAGCAAGGTAACAATATAGAAAGATTTTAATTGTGAACTAAGATACAAGTCATATAAAAAAATGTGAATACATGAATCGGATATAAAGCATTTACCTAAGAAAAAGTCTGTCTAATATGGTGTGGGACCAATTGCTATACAAGCCTCACAACAAGTAGCTATACTGCTTATAAAAGTGTCAATAAGTATTTGAGGCAACAGAGCCTATTTTTATTAATTCATGAGGGATCCTGGGAGGGGATCTACTAAAAAATGGGTTTTCTCGACTAGGGGTCTCCAAATCCGCCAGTGTCATTAATCCGGCCAGCGACAGCTAATAGCTTATTGTTGCTGTAATAAGTTGGATAAAAAAAACACAGAATGATAATAACTCGGTTTTATTTACTTGCTAGATAAAGCTTAATGACAAGCTGTTGTGAAAATAGCCGTGCTTTGAACGGTGCTGGGGTGGAAGTGACGTAACGCCCCCACCCCTATGATGTAAACCTGACATGTCTGTATGATGAATTAGAAGGAAATTTATGTGCTTTAGATCAGTGCTCCGCAACCCCCGGTCCGCGGAGCAAATGGTACCGGGCTACCCGTTTCATTCCAACTGAATTTAAATTCCTAGTTCTATACACCAAATTAAAAAAATATCTGTGTTCCATTAAATTTTTTTTAAAAAAAAGGGGCCCCGAAGGTAGTGACATAAATCTTTTAATGTTTTAAAAAGCAAAAAAAGAAAAACACAGCAACTATTTTCTCTTTCAGTTAGCAGAGCATCTCTACTTTCTCTCGCCGGCTGCCCCTGGGTCAAAGCATTCCCTTCTCTCCACCCCATTCGAGGGGAGGGTGGGGGGCAGCCTCCGCCTTTCTCGGGGATCCGGCCCTCTTGGAGCTCTCTTGTTTCATCCTCCGGTCGGTGGAATCAGATTCCTCGGGAGTCAAAAAGGGGTTGCGGGAGTGGCCATGCCTTAACCCTCAAATACACAGCTGCCGAATGCACGTGTGAATGTCGTTTCCACAACAAAGATGCCGATCCCATGTGAGGGAGAGACGATGTTACAGTGTGTATTGTGTTTGCACAAATTTAACCCACAAATTAGCAAAAATGAGTACCAAACAGACGTTGTTAGAAAGTTTCCTTCGGAAAAAGAAAAGGGGCTCAGTGAAGAGACAGAAATGTCTTCAACATCAAAGAAACGTGTAACTTTTAACAGACAATACCATGAGTCCTACTTGAAATATGGTTTTGTCGGAACAGGTGATTCTCACAAACCAAAACCGCTCTGCATAGTTCGCGGCGACCAATTCTCTAATGAAGCAATGAAACGTTCAAAACTGCTTCGCCACTTGAACGCCAAGCACCCTGGAGTAAAAGACAAGTCCTGGAGTATTTTTGAAGAAAAAAACGGAACACGAAGGACAGAAGAAATTTAGAGGGCCACCACATCAATAAAGAAGAATGCTCTAAGAGCATCATATTTGGTGGCTAACCGTATTGCTAAAACTAAAAAGCCATTCACTATTGGTGAAGAATGAATCTTGCCCGCCACTAAAGACATTTGCCGTGAACTTCTAGTAGAGGCTGCTGTGGAAAAGATAGCACATGTGCATTTGTCGGCTGACACTGTGACTAGGCGCATTGAGAAATAGCCGAAGACATTGAGGCGCAATTGTTCGAGAGGATTAATGCATCACCATGGTACGCACTCCAGATTGACGAATCTACAGATATTGACAACAAGGCAATACTTCTTGCTTATGTGCGCTATCTATATCAGGAGGATGTGCATGAGGATTTGTTATGTGCACTACCTTTGCCAACCAACACCACAGGAGCAGAACTGTTCTAGTCACTGGATGGTTATATATCAAGGCAACTAAAATGGTCCTTTTGTGTAGGCATATGCACAGACGGAGCTGCTGCCATGACCGGACGACTGTCTGATTTAATTGCTCGGATAAAGGAAGTTGAACCTGAGAGTGAATCTACACATTGTCTCATTCACAGGGAAGTACTAGCAAGCCAAAAAATGTCACCAGAATTTAACAGCGTATTGATTGATATCGTTAAAGTTATTAACTACATCAAAGCACATGCCCTTAACTCGCGCCTGTTTGGGCAGCTTTGTAAGGAGATGGGCACAGAGTACAGATGTCTTCTGTTACACACAGAAATAAGGTGGTTATCCAGAGGAAAATCGCTACCCAGAGTATTTGAATTGAAAGAGCCCTTGCAAACATTTCTCTTAGAAAAGAAGTCACCGCTGGCAGCACATTTCAGTGACAAGGTATGGGTCACCAAACTGGCTTACCTGTGTGACATATTCAACCTGCTGAATGAACTCAATCTGTGCCTTCAGGGTAAAATGAAAACTGTTTTCAAGTTGGCAGGCAAAATAGCTGCATTTAAAGCCAAACTGGAGTTGTGGGGACGGCGTGTGAACAGAGGCATTTTCGACATGTTTCACACATTAGCGGGGATATTAGGCGAGACTGAGCATGAACATTCCTTCTCCCAGTTGGTGCACGATCATCTGTCTTTGATTTTAAAAGAGTTCGAGTGCTACTTCCCAACTACAAAAGACCCACGAACTGGTAAGGAATGGATCTACGACCCATTTGTCAACAAATCGGGTGAATATAGCGTGTCTGTGCAAGAAGAAGATCAACTGCTGGAGATTGCAAATGACTGCGGCCTTAAAACTGCGTTCGAGACAACAACTCTGCCGGTGTTCTGGAATAAAGTCATGGCAGAATACCCCGAAATTGCCACCACAGCACTTAAATTCTTATTGCCATTTCCGACAACCTATCTGTGTGAAGTGGGGTTTTCTGCAGTAACAGCAACCAAAACAAAGCAACGGAATAAACTGGACAGCAACACTTCAATGTCATTGTCTCGATTATCCCTAGATGGAACCGTCTCATTGCGAAACAACTAGGGCTCTCATTGATTTAAAGTTCTAGTAGGTTCAAATGCTAAATCACTTTATTTTATTTTGGTGTAACTGTATTTTATTTTGAAGGCATATTTAAATAGAATTAAATTCTTTATTAAATTATTTATATTCTTTATGTATTAAATACAATTAAATACATTTTGCTATTTCAAAATAATCCAAAATATAAACAATCAATGTCCCCCTCCCAGCGGGCCGCGGTAAAATTATCAAACGTTGACCGGTCCGCAGCGATAAAAAGGTTGCGGGCCACTGCTTTAGATAACTTAGAAAGAAGTATGATGATTCTCTGATACGGTTAGTCGAGAGAGTTGTCTTCCTGAAGAAACATTATTAGCCTGGGAAAGAAGCCGGAACCAGGAATCGTCACAGAACACTCACTCATTAGAACACATTTGATGAATTTTACTATATATTACCAGAGGCGTACACAGACCTCTCTTATTGGGAAGCCCATATGAAAATGAATTCTAAATCGCTCCGTTTGAATTTTCTTTCGCGTTAATGAAATGATATTCTACAATAAAAAAGTTCATGCTTTTCTCTTTTAGAATCAGTCATTTAAAAAATAAAATGTCCAAAACTTTTTTTTAACGATTTTTCAAAAAATACTCAAAATTTTATTTAAATACTTAATAACTTCTTTATTTATAAAAATAATTGCACGAAACTTTTTTCCGTGTGTAGAACAATATTATCCGTAACCTGTACAAAGATTGAAAAAAATTACTTAAAAATTACGGTTTTTTAAAAAAGAAAATATTCTAGAAAAATCATATTCTAGAAAATTATTTTGCATCTAAAAAAATAAAATTATTACTGTAATTATATAAATATTTATATTTTATACTTTATAAATATAATTACTAATAAATAATACTTTTTGTAAAAATATGTTATAATAAATATTAAATGATATTTCATATTAAAATTAGTTACAAAAAGTTTTATAATATGATATACAATATATTATAAATAAAATATTATATAAATTATTATAATAATACATAAAATATATTATTATAATTGTTTCGGTCATCAGTGGTTCAAATCAGTCAGTGAGTGGTAGAAATCATTAGTTCGTAAGGGGTAGAATGTGCTTTTATATCAATCAACGCTCATATCATCATAATTATTAGACTCAATTTAAATTCAGTAAATCATCGAAGACAAGTGTAAGATTAAATAATAAGTTTAATGGAATATGGAGTGCACCTGCACTCGGTCACGTAATCTCTGGTGTAAACAAAGTATGTTTTTACAAGCAGCGCCCTCTATACTGAGAAGGGTTCTACCATTATTCCCCACTTAAACTCCTATGGAGTTTACATTAAGATAATTAAAATTCAAAAGTAATTCAAATAAAATCCATGCAATATGAAATAATAAAAATAAAGTCCTATGAATTCAATTCTCAAATCACATGCATCATCAATAATTCTGAAATAAAATTAGCAATTCTTAAATCACATGCATTACCAATAATACTGAAAAATCTAATCAGCAATTCTTCAATAACATGAGTTATCAATATATATATAATACTGAAAAATCAAATTAGCAATTCTTAACATAGAATAATATAAAGGTTAAAGTTCAAGAAATTGTAAAATGTGTTCAAATGGAGTGTTCTACAGCTGCAGGATCATCTGGAATAGGTAAAGGCCTTACCTTTGTAATGGCTCGTTTTATAAAATACCTGATGAGGTTTACACATTAACTACTCTCACAAGACCATCACTACCGGGAAATACTTCAAGAATACGCCCCATAGGCCAGTCCAAGGGCTTGGTGTTAGGATCCTTCAAAAGAACGAGCTGATTTTCCATCAAGTTAGGGTTCTGTACACTCCACTTAGCACGGGTCTGAAGATGGATCAGATATTCGGTTCTCCAACGGTTCCAGAATTTATTTCGTAGAGATTGAATGAGTTTCCCCCTGGAATGATTGGACAAAGAATCCGAAGCAGTATAAGGTTCAGGAAAGGATGAAATAGCACAGTTCGTCAAAAAATGCCCCGGGGTTAAGATCATTGGGGTCCGAAGAAAGTGGAGTCAAAGGACGTGAATTCAGAACTGCTTCGATTTGTGTCACCAACGTAGTTAACTCTTCGAAGTTCATGATAGCTGATTTCGCTACCCTCAATAAAATGCGTTTCATGGACTTAATGTTTGCTTCCCACAATCCACCGAAATGGGGAGAAGCGGGGGAATGAAGTTCCATTCGATTCCCTCTTCCGCGCTGAATAACTGAATTGTGTAGGAATACAAATTTCGTTCCAATCATTAAGAATGTTTCTTGCTCCCTTGAAGTTCGTTGCATTGTCACTCCAAATGACGGATGGCTTGGATCTCCTTGCTATAAATCGTCGGAGACATGCTAAGAAGGCTTCTGTGGTCAAGTCGGAAACAACTTCTAAATGTGTGGCTTTTGTACTGAAACAGATGAATATATATGGCAATATACGATTTTAAAGTCACTTTTGATCTTTTTAAATTTCGTTTTGGGATTATGGGACCAGCGCAGTGGCGCACACAAGGGTCGGACCCCCAAAGCCCTTAATATTTTTTTCCGATTAATTATAATTCTAAGTATACAATACTTAAAATTTAATTAAATATTTGTTATTAATGATTAATTTTATTAATTAATGCTAATTATTTATTCAATTTTATTTTTTCCAAATACAAAATCAAAAGGAGCATGATAGAAGAATGGTGATCTTTCGACCCCGACCCCTGAAAATTCTGTGTGCTACTGACCAGCAATCTAATCCAACTTTTCGAAGGGTCTAGAAGGTAAATCTGTCTCGTGGTAAAATTTCCATCATCTGGTTTATTGTCTGGTTTCGTGCGGAAACACGTAATGCATTTATTTAATATTCTTCTTACACGGTTCTACTCGATGCGATACAATAAACTGTCTATTAAATATAATGTGGTTTCGCCAGAATGTAAAGATTTCTTGTGATAGTGTTCAATTATTAAATCAGTGAAATGATGAGTTTTTGCAATCATTTGATGTTTTGAATTCAGATAGGGTCAATTCAATCTACCTCCCACTCTGTATTTCATCTTCGTCCAAAAACGTTTAAAGATGATATTTTTGCTCTTTGGAATCAGTTCCCGTTTTAGGCACTTTATTTCAGTTAGAATTCAGTTAATTGTACTTGTTTTACTAAAACTTTCGTAAATGATCAAATTCAGAGAAACTTATACAGTCTATTTTTTAACACTGGGTTTCACTTTACAGTTATAAATAAATCTTATCATCACTATAGACCATCTTCAGTAATAATACTATATATATATATATATATACTATACTTATATATATATACCGTTATTATACATACTTTATTATTATTTATATATATATATAATATGTATTTATATATATATATATACTATATATATATATATATATATTAATTAGACTATATATATATATATATATTTATATATGTTAACTTATATATATAATATATATATACATATATATATATATATATATATATATATATATATATTCTAATTAATCTAGAGAAAAATCTAGGAGGAATATCTAGGAGAAATATCTAGAGATTAAATTATTTTCAATTTGCCTCTTTTCAACCGCTGTATTTACATTAATTGATTTCTTCAATTCTAATTTATTGATGCTTGTTTCGGTTGCAATTGTAGGTTCTGAAAATAATAGCCATTCTGTTTGTTTCTTGTTTCATGGTCAACCACTTGGGACCATGCCACCATGTTTTGTTATTTTTAAGATCATTTAAGGGCAAACCCCGACTTATTAAATCGGCAGGATTATCCTTTCCTTTACAATTGTGCCATTCCTTGGGATCACTTTATTTTTGTATTTCTTTAATTCTATTTTTTAAAAACACTTTATGTCTATTAAAATCCCCTTGATCCAGTAATATGTTATAGACGAATCAGTCCAATAAAAACGACTCACAGGCAGTGTGAGTGCAGTTGCAATTTTGTCGCTTAATCTTGCTGATAAAAGTGCGCCCATAAGCTCCAGTCTAGGGATCGAAAGAGTTTTTAATGGAGCTACCCGACCTTTGGATGCTACAAAACTAGAAATAATATTTCCATCATTCAGTTCTATGCGTAAATAAGCAACAGTTCCGTATGCCTTTTTGGAAGCATCTGAAAAGCAATGCAACTGAATGGTGGTTGCATTTGAAGGCAAAGAGTTTTGAAAGCAATATCGAGGAATATTTATTTCACTTAAATAATGAATCTCATGACACCATTTATTCCATGAAACTTTTAATTGTTTGGGCAATTTGTCATCCCAACCCAATCCTAAACACCAAATTTCTTGAATTAAACATTTTATTCGGATCGTATAAGGACCTATGAAACCCACTGGATCAAATAATCGACCTGCGGCTTGTAACAAATATCTTTTTGTATTAATTCTTTTAGAAAGAAATATTTCTAAATCACTGGAATCAAAATAGAATGTATCAGATTTTTCATTTCAACCAACTCCTAAAACCTTTGAAGCTATCAATGTGTTCAAAAAAATGACTCTATATTCATCTATTTCAAAATTTAAATTTTTTAACCTTTGATTTATAGCTCGGAGGAGTTGGTCCTCTATTTTCGAAGATCCATACTTGCATCTTCCAAAATTTGTTTACTTTCTATGCAGGTTGTCAAGGCTGCTTTGGACACTGACATTTCGCACAGAAAATCATCAACATACAATGCCTGGTTAAGATGGTTAAAAGTATCAGGAAAAATATCCACATATTTTTTAAGATGATGCTTTATCGTAGCTGCAAGGAGAAATAGACTTGATTTCACTCCAAATAAAACCCTAGTCATTCGGAAAATCTCAAGTCGTTTGTTTTCTAAATCAATTCCTGGATTTTCATCCCAGAAAAATCTTGTAAAATCCTTTTTACTTTCGTCTATCTCAATCATCAAAAATGCCATTTTTATGTCAGCTACAAACGCAATTGGATTCACTCTAAATTTGATTAATAGAAAAAATAGGTTAGGTATAAAATTTAGCCCTGTGTGTAAACAAAGATAGTTGTTGTGCTTTCGCATGTGACGACGAATCAAATACGATTCGCAATTTACTTGTAGTTTTATCAGTACGTATTATACTGCTCTACCTGGTAGATAAAAAATATTATGTTTTAGATTTTCTTCTTCAAATGAAACGCGTTCTATGATATTCTCAGAAAGATAATTATTTGCAACTAATTTGTAATCCTCAAATAAGGAACTGTCATTGTTAAAACGTGATCTTAACTTTAGAAATCTTTTCTTAGTAATTTCTTCATTATTTTCTAACAATGTTTTCATATTAGGTTTCCAAGGGAATTTAACTTTACACCGCTTATTTTGGTATGAAATTCCCGCTTCAAATTCAGACATTATATCATTATCAATATTTTCCTCATCTCAGACACCTCTGCTTCTATTCCTAAATTCTCTAAATCCTAAAATTCACTAAGCTGTTTCGAAACGTTGTATTCATTAACAATAACACTCACTGTTAAAAGTTCCTCATGATCTGCACTCTGCCCTTGTAAAGACCACCCAAATAATGTCTCTACGGCCACAAGAATTTTGTTTAGACGTGTAATTCTACCTGTAACTACTTGATAATAATAGTCCGCACCAATAGAATTTATATTTTTTTATCGTTAAATTCATAAGAATCGGCTAATTGTACATTTTTTAAATATCTAAATTTTTTATCAATATTTCTATCAGGGGTCGGTAAATTCGTGATAGAAATGTGTTCTGTCTCTACCGCGCTTCTATTTCAATGCTCAAATTTGGATCATCCCTGTTTCTCAATTTTATTTTAACTATATTCAAAGTTTTTGTTTCAGTTTCTTTAGCACCAAATGTGCAAATGGAAAGGTTTTCTTTTCTAAGAATTGGAAAGTTAAATTTCTCAGAAGTACTCTTTAAAACGAAACTTCTCTGTGAACCATTATCTAAAAATAATCTAACTTCTTGTTCATTTTTATCATCTATTAATGCGGCGCATGTTTCTAATAATACACTATTTACTTCTGTTTTAAATACTGCTGAAACTATATTATCAGTGTCCCTTTTCGGAGACAAAATCGTCATCATGTCGATTTCGAAAATATGAGAAATAGTGGGGCCCATTACAAATAGGACATGAATCCCTTTTCACACATTCCATTGCTCTATGACCGGGTGTCAAACACAAATAACACCACCCAGTGGCGCACACAAGGGGGGGGGTCGGACCCCCAAAGCCCTTGATTTTTTTCCGATTGGTTATAATTCTAAGTATATAATACGTAAAATTTAATTAAATATTTGTTATTAATGATTAATTTTATTAATTAATGCTAATTATTTATTCAATAATTAGTTTTTTACTGTATTTTGTTCCTGAAAATCGACAAAATCAAAAATAGCATGATACAAGAATGGTGAACTTTCAACCCCGGACTTCCCCCCCTTGAAAAATTCCTGTGAGTGCTACTGACACCACCCTTTTTTTTCTTTAAATTTCTCGCTTTCCGTTAGCACTAAAAGAGCGGAAAGCGTCGAGTTCATGACCTTTGTTGCAGTATAAACATTTTCGGCCTCTAGGTTCTACTTTCCCCAGAAGGGTGGGAAATGAATGTGTTCGGGACTGTACTTTGTTCGGGGGTGGCTTCATGCGTTGTCCAGGGAAATAGGAGCCTTTATTTTTTGTTCTGTCTTGCGGTGGAGGGGAATAATGACATGGTTTATGATTGTTTATTTGAGAGGCTCGTTCTCGACTACGGATCTCCAAGTGCAGGAACCGCAAAAGAGCGCTCAGGTCAAACCCTTCGTCCTTTTGAGAACGATTGAATTCCAAAACGAGTTCCGAGGGTATCTGTTTCAACAGGATGGGTGTTAATAAGTTTGAGTAGGATTCTCCTTTAACTCCTAAACTTTCAAGACTTTTTATTTGCGTTTCTGCTCTTTCGTACAAATTTCTTAAGCCCACAATATCAGTAGAATTTCTAACAGGTGTTAAATTTAATAAATTGCTCAAGTGAGCGTTAATTAACATGTTTTTATTTCCAAATCTATCTTTTAATAGATCAAGAGCTCTATCATAATTATCATCAGAAATTGAAAATCCATTAATGCAAGCAAGCGCATTACCACACAAATATGATTTTAAATAATTAAATTTATCAACTTTGCTTAGTCGATTGTTATTATGAATAGAGCTTTCAAATAAATTATAAAAATCTAACCATTCAGAATAATTTCCAGAATACCGTAAAATCCGGCGTATAACGCGCACTTTTAACACAAAAAATAAGATCGAAATTTAGGGATGCGCGTTATACGCCGAGTATAAAAATGAGAGCTTTAAAAAAAATGAGCATTAAAAAAAATTTAGATTTATATGTCTAAATACTGTTTATTTAAAAGAAATAACATACCTTATGAACTTTCATTGTTGGATAACATGAAAAGGCATTCTTTTCTTACTATTTTAAAGCGAATAACGTACACTGTTTCTTGTTACAATTAATCCATTCAGGCAATTTTCTAGGACCCAGTTCGCAACACTTTCTTCTAGAATAGGCCATTTCGTTACTCCTTTACGTAAAGCACATTTCTTCTTTGACATGTTAATTATTGTAATTTCATTTTTTCCCCACTCCCTTATGAAGCTTTCGCCAATATCAAATATCCTTGCTGCGGCACGATTTCCATTTTCTTTTGCAAATTGAATGACTTAGATCTTAAAACCGGCACTGTGTGTGTTTTGCTTCGTTTACTAGGACCCATCTTGACTGCTCGCTGTTTGAAGCGTATTCCATATTATTCATAGTATTGAATATACTACAGACAGCGAGCGTAATAAGTCTCAGGCTTGTTCTAATTTATTTCAAAATTAATCGTCCGCCTCGTACATCACATGAAAAGGGAAAAAGGAATCAACTCTTATAGAAAAGCGTGGGAAAAATCCAGCCATGGAGCTGATCCCCTCCCCTCCCTTCTTGATCTTAAGGGTTATATAATTCTAGAAGTATACTATTTTTTCAAAAGAGAGTCTGGAATGATTCATCCAATAAATAATGACTTCAAAACATAAGAAAATTGCACAAGTACATTTCAAATTGTTTCGTAAAAAAAGGGGTGCGCGTTATACGGCGAATATACCTAAAAATTAAGAAATACAGCTTGAAAGTATAGGTGCGCGTTATACGCCGGTGCGCGTTATACACCGGATTTTACGGTACTTATTTATAAGCAATTTAGGTAAATTTATGTTCATACATTCAAAACTATTGGAATCAATAACTTGAATATTTCGAGAAACTGTATCAACCTGGATAGAGTCGGAATTTATTCTCCAAATTTTAGAAGAAAGCTTCGTTTTCCAAAATATATAATCTTCTCTTTAATTTCTTCCGAAGCTTCCATATCTTCAGTAATAGTGTCAACAGACAAACGATCTTCAATTAATGTATTTAATAAACTTAAGTTACTTTCTTTATCATTTAATTGCTCTAAAAAAGCTTTAAATTGATCAACAGGTTCATTTTCATTGTTGATCTTTCCTTCAATTTTATTTATCAATTTTGTCAACGAAGAACGTACCGCATTATGCTTCTTTTTAAATTTTGAGAGATATCTTCTGACATTTTAATCTTCTATTCAGGTATAATTCAGTTTCAATAAAAATTCGGCTTACCTGAATTCACTGTTGACGATGATATTTCTAGAGGCTATACCAAATGCTTTGTAGTATCAATTTCCGATTCCCGGCCCTTTGCACCAATTGTTTCTGTCATCAGTGGTTCAAATCAGTCAGTGAGTGGTAGAAATCATTAGTTCGTAAGGGGTAGAATGTGCTTTTATATCAATCAACGCTCATATCATCACAATTATTAGACTCAATTTAAATTTAGTTGTGACATCTCTCGCGTTTTTCTTCTAACATAACTCCTACGTTCTTTGACGGCCACGATTAATGGCAAAACTTTTCCAACCCAATTCCAAGAGGAAAAACGAAGCAACAATGCAAATAAGATAACCTTTAAAAGGATAGAAAGTTTAGTGAGAAAGGATGGCAATCTTAGAGAAAGCTTAGTGTGGAACAGTTGGAAGTGTTTTTAGACGGCCTACTCAGGAATCAAGGTGACGCCCACCCTCGCTAATATTTACAAGGAGTAACTATTGCACACGAACACATAAGTCTACCTGAACGTATCAGTGTCGTTGCGCCTTCAACCAAGGTAGGAGGACTATATTCTGAACGCTAGTTTAATATTGAAGCGAGATTAGGCAGATAATTAGTTATATTTTGATAAGTGATCTAATTGCGCGATCTGACTTAAGTAAATCGGCGTACTTTGGTTTATTCTCACTTAATATAAGTTTGTTCGTTATATAAGTAATTTAAGTTAAATTCTTAATAAAAGTCGTATTAAGAATTATAGAATGTCTCATCCTTCCGATAATCCCACACCTCTAACTTACGCGGAACCCCCACGACATAGCTATCGACAGATGGCTATGTCACACAGTAAATCATCGAAGACAAGTGTAAGATTAAATAATAAGTTTAATGGAATATGGAGTGCGTCTGCACTCGGTCACGTACAGATCTCTGGTGTAAACAAAGCATGTTTTTACAAGCAGCGCCCTCTATACTGAGGGGGGTTCTACCAAAAATTATTTATATAAAAATATTTTTTTAATTAATATAATAAAAATGATATATACTTTATATTATATACTATTTTAATTATTTTATAATTTTTTTAAAAAATATTTAATTAGTCTTTATCAATAAACGAGATTTTCTCTTTTACTGCTACTTCTTAAGCAAACAGTATGTCAGAATTAATCGCTAAATGAACATTTTTAATCAAAACCTAAGAAGGAAATTATTGTTAAAATAATGAATATGTTAGTTTTGTATAAAGTACTTTTTTTTGTGAGATACGTGTATAAATAATTTACTAAACACAAGTGGAATGAAAAACTATAAAATTAAGATAAAATATCAAAATGTTTTTATCAAATAGTTTTTTTTTCTTTATGAATGTTTTTTTCACTACATTTAAATATACACTGGTGTGCAAAACTTAAGCAACAGGTGGGTTTATTGCCATAACGTCACGAAAAATCATCTGAGAGACATGAAATTCTGCAATGAGGGAGAGTATTATGTACGTAAAGGATGACGAAAGCATCGGCCTGAAAAAGGAATACAACGCATACGGTATGGAATCAAACAAAAACAAGCTTTATTGAACGCATAGTATCGTGACTCATGATTGTCTATCCAGCAGGAAGAACAACAAGCAGATGTTCCTTAATATGGTATATGCCCTCCCCTTACTACAATGGTTGCTTTGCACCGTCTCCGCATACTCAGAACCAGCTGGTGCAACATTTCTTGAGGTAGGAGTGCCCATTCCTCAATCAACATCTGCTTGAGTTGTTGGTTGTTCTCGGATGATGTAAGCGTGTGGCATACGTCTCCCCAAAGCATGCACACATGTTCGATGGGATTTAAATCTGGGGAGAACGCTGGCCAATCCATTCGAGTGATATCTTCACTTTCCAGCAGCTCCTCAACAGCAAGAGTGCGATGTGGCCGTGCATGGTCATCCATAAAAATGAAGTCTGGGCCAATGGCACCTCGGATTAGATGCACATGGGGAAGAAGTACCTCCTCACAATAGCGATCCCCGGTTACAGACCCTCTGTTGAAAATGTGAAGCTCAGTTCCGCCGTTCAGCATAATACCAACGCAGACAAGAATTCCAGGACCACCGTAACGATGTCTTTCCTTGATGTTACTGGGATAAAATCGGGTTCCGACCTCTCTCCAAATCAAAACGCGTTGAGAATCGCTTCTGGTACTGAACCGACTCTCATCCGTAAAGAGAACGATCATCAAAGATCCATTGATCAGTTGTCCAGTTTTTGTGCTCTCTGGTGAACGGTGGCTTCAGTGGCCATCTTTTAACGGGAGGCAGCGTTCAGGACGGCGGGCGAACAGGCCCCTTTTGTGAAGGCTTCTGGCCACAGTAAACCACTACACTTGTCGACCTGTTGCTGTACAGAGTTTCTGAACAATGGCGCTTGCTGACTTCTGTCGATCTTTTTTCGCCTGCAGGATGATATATCGGTCATCCCCTGCAGTTGTCGTCCTCGGGCGGCCACACCAACCCTTCTAACAGCTGTACCTGTGGTTTGGAACGCTTTCCAAGCGCGCGAAACAACACTTCTGTTGATTCCAAACTCTGCAGCTACACTGGTGACAGTACGCCCCTCCTCCAGTTTTCCGATCATTCTTCCACGTGTGAAGTCGTCCAGGTGATTTCTTCTAGCCATATTTCACGAACTGACTCACTGGCACTTGCAGAGAATATGGTGAATTGCGTCTCCGTCCTTCATTTCATTTTACTGTTGAGCAGCGCGCGCCGACATCATGCGTTTTGCGTACGCTCACATCGCTTCTGACGTTTTGATCTTGATAATTGCATACGCATGAGTTTCTACTGACTTACGTGTTCCCTCTACTGATCTCCAGACCTCCTTTTCTGCAATTTCATGGCTATCTGCTAAATTTTTTACATTGTTGCTTAAGTTTTGCACACCAGTGTATATTTAGGCTTTTCCCCATACTGTTTTTTTTATAACATATATATTTATATGTTTAATCAAACATTCAGAAAAAAGCAATCATTTCAATAGCTATCTGTAACTTTTTCTTTTATTTATTACTTATAGAAAATGGATTTTAATTACTATATATATATGTTTTTAAAAGGATTGTTTCGATTATTTCATTACTAAATTAATTATCAGTTTTTTTGGTACTGCGAAAACCCATCCTGTGATGACTATGTCTATTGGGAATCCCGTAAGCGGGGTGGGGGATTATCAAAAATGATGAGCATTTTGGATTCTTAACACAACTTTTAAAGAATAACTTATATTACTTAATTCTAATTAACAATTTTTCTTAAAGTGGGGTTAACACCCAAAAACCTTATTTTCCCAAGTCAATCGGGGCAACTAATCACTTATTTTTAATTTTTAAATAAATTAACTGATTAATCTAACTTCCTATACAAAATATTACCTTTTGTAAAAGTCACCTTCCTTCATCGATTGAGGTAATTCCTATTATATTGATAATAGGTGAAAGATTCGGGTTTTTTCTTAATATTTAATATATTCAATTACGATGAGCGTATTCCTTTTTAAAGCTTTAGGACGTCAAACCCTTTTTATTCCAAAAAAATTTCCCGCACTAAGTTATCTCTAGGTTTTCCCGTTATATCTCATCAAAGTTTTACCCTTTTTTAAAATTTATCTCATTTGCATATTCGATCCTTTTTTCTTTTTTTGGTTTTGGGGTTTGGGAAAGGTTTTGCCATTAATGGAAGCCGTCAAAGAACTTGGGGGTTATTTAAAGAAGAAGGACGCGAGAGACATCACAACCCAAATCAGAAAAAAACGTGATTTATTTAAAGGGTTCTAAAAATGCCCCAAAAAAATTTAAAACGTCCCCTAAATTTTTATTTCGGGAACTTTCCTTTAAGTTTTATTTAAATTTTTAATCTTAAAAAACCTCATTTTACTTTTTTTTTCCTATTTATCTTGATTTTTAATTTTCATTACTCATCCTGGGGTTAAATTTAATATTAAACAATTTTAAATTTAAACTCGTGACCCAATTTTTACCCATTAACTAGGCCAACATTAAAAATTATTTTTTTAAATTTTCTTCCCCCTCTCACTTTTTACATATATACATTTAAATTTTCAAAATTTTCCCGGGTTGAAAGACCCAAACTTTGCATCTGTATCATCTTTTTCATATGGAGTGGCATTTTGCCCCAAGGGTGTTGGAAGTTATTTTCTCCCAAAATTTTCGGGGGTTTTTTGAAATGAAAACTTTTAAATTTTGTTTCCAATTTTTTTTTTTACATAATACCAATAAGTTTTTTTTATTCATTATATATTTTTTTGTAAATCACAAAAAATTTTTTCATCTCCATCCCCACATCGGGTTTCCCAAAAAACCCCTCCCAATGACCCGCGCCCGTTTATTATTATTGGGGTGCCCTGCCCGCCGCTTTTCCCTAAACCAGATGCCTCATAATCGGAACAATACAACAACACATATATATATACAAAATTTTATACAATTAAAAACTTTTTTCAAAAAAACCATTATAACAAAAAACCCAAAAGGTTGTGGGACCTCACGAAGTCATACATCAAGCAAACAAATGTGAAATTTAAACAATTTTTTTTCCCAAAAAAAATTTTTAAAAAAAGTAAAAAGTTAAAAAAATAAATTTTACACTCATTGTAGTGTTCCTTTTGCTTCCAAATAACTTTTAAACACCGCCCGAGACTTTTTTTCTTTGCAATAATTCTTCCGCCCAAATTTTTTAAAAAGGGACCCAAAAAAAAATGAAACAATACAACCTGGTTTTTATTGGGTTTCTCCCAACATGACGCCCAATGATGAGGTGCTACCATTGTTTTTTTCCCCCCTTTTCCATTCCTCGGTTGCACGGGAAATTTCCTTATCCCGCTTGGTGGGGCTTGTAATCTCCTTGTTGGCTTTTTCTTGTTTTCCTGTTGCGTCCTTGGCCGGTGGGGACCCCCTGTTCTTTTCTTTTGGCGTGGACGTAAGCTGATTTTGGGTCCATCTTGAACTCCTTTGTTTTTCTTACTTTTTTTCTACTTCTAGAAATAGTACTGGATAAAAAAAGGTTTTTTTTATTATTGTGCCCCTTTTTGTGCCATTTTTTTGTGGTCCACTTCCCCTGACTCCCCCTGATCTCTTTTATTTTTTTTTATTGAACCTTGTCCTTTTACTTTTCCTGTCTTTTCCCAAAAATGAACCAGGAAGCGATTAACCAGTGATCTCCCAATGGGTCCTATATGTTTTTTTTATATTGATTTGATTGGGACTAATCTTTTTTGCCTCAACCAGTTTGACCTCAGATTTTTTTTTTCCCATAGTGGACTCATTTAATTCTTGATGTACTTTTCCGAAGTACTAGTTTCCTGACGTGATTTTTTATACTATTTGGGATACCTTTTCCTTAACTCGACCTGTCACATTTCCATGACGATATATTTCCTTATTTGATCCACATTAACCGTTAATCTTTTTCCTGATTTTATATTACAATTTTATTTTTTTTTTTTACTTCAAAACTTATAAGGCCCTTTTCAAATTTTTTTTTAAATTTAGCGAACTTTGTTGCTGCTGAACTTAAAGGGTTTTTTTCTAAAAAAGACCCAATCATTTCCCTTTAATTTTTATGTTTTTTTCTACGTCTATTATAATATCTTTCCCCCCTTTTTTCCTGTTTAATTTTCGTACTTAGTCTAGCTTCCTGAATAATTTTTTCTATATTTTTTTATTTTAAATTTTTTGAACTTTCCGAAATCAAACTAAATTTTTGAAATGGGGTAATCAAATTTTCGACCCAAAAATAATTCAGCAGGTGTTTTTTCCGTTGTTTCATTCACCGCCAGAAAATAGCGAAAGGCAAACCCACGTAAATTGACCCCGATCGTGTTGATCATTAACAAAATTTTTAATCATTTGTACTATATCTCGATTAATTTCTTTCAGTCCGATTTTTTGTGGTCTTATGAAACAGTCTTCAAAATGCCTTTTTCCCCTAATCTTTCCTTAAGTGCCCCCAAAATTTCGGATATAAATTGGGGACCATTATCATTTTTAATTTATTGGAGCCCCCATAACGCGATAAAAAAGTTATCAAAAAAAAAAAAACCCCATTGGGGAAGGGGGGCCTTTTAAGAGGTATAATTTCAGCCCATTTGCTGAAATGATCGGTTTTAAAAAAATATGCGATTACGTCTTATTCTAGATAAGGATACGGGCCTAACAAATCCTAACGTCACTTTCTCTTTTTGGATAATTTGATATAATTGGATTTAATCGACCAGCTGATAACGCGTTTTTTAATAGTTATTAATTTGGGCCAATATGGCATGTAGAGACATATTGATCAATGAATTTTCTCATGAAAGGGAAAAAAAAACGTCCCAAATTTTTTTATGATACGTTTTAAATTTTCCCCTAATGTCCAGCAATTGGTCTGTCGTGAAATTCTCTCATTATTTCTTTCCCTAAAGTTTTTGGGAATGTATACACGCTTTTTCACCTAAAAACCCGTTGCGTTTTTCCCATAAAATAACAATCCCCCCCCAATTAGACGGAAATCGTGGGCCCAAAATTCTCAATATCGTTGCTTTAACCCGAGTTATTTTCCCGGGGTTTTTACTAAATATCTATATATATGACCCAATTCTGGGTCATTTTTCTGTTCTGTTATTAATTGTTCCCGCAAGTAAGTACTAAACCCCTGTTTAAATGGCACAATTAAATTTTTTTTTTCCCACTATATTTTCCCACGGGTTTCCCTTTTGAAAGTATGTCAGCCACCCTTTTTGATTTCCCCGGTCTATGTTCCCATTCTATTTAAATTTTTGCTAATTTGAGTGCCCATCTAATCATCCTACTCGAAAAATTTTTTGCCAGGGGGCGTGTTTAAGGCAGCGTGATCCGTTATTATTTTTGGGAATATTCCTAAATATGTTTTTAAATTTGTTCAACGCCCATACTACTGCTAACATTCTCTTTCGGTTACTGTTTTAATTCCTCTCTTTCGTTGTTCAGGGACGGGAAACAAAATATAACAGGTCTGTTTTGTTGATTAAGCACCCCGCTCCTAAAACCCCCATTGAACTGGCATCTGTAAATAACTCGAATGGCTCCTGAAAAATTTGGTAATTTTAAAACTGGCGCTTTTTTTACCGCCGCCTTTACCTCTTCGAATGCCTTTTTTTGCTTCATTGGACCAGACAAATTTTTTTTTTTCTTTTAAAATTATAAAATTTTACAAAAAATCCGCATAATTTTTTAAAAATTTCCGGGACCACTGGGAAAATACCTAAAAACTTGGGCACCCTTTTGAGTTACGGGGTGGTTTATCTCAATTTTGGCTCGAACCTTTGTCTCATCTGTTTTTAATTCCTTCTTTTCTAATAATTAATCCTAAAAAACTCAATTCATCGCACCCAAATTTGCATTTTTTTTTATTTAATGTCAATCCTGCATCTTGTAACAACGAAAAACTTCCCTTAAAAGTTCCCCATGGTGAGGGGAATGATGGGGTGAGATAATCACATCATCCATATAAAACTCACAAACCTCCCTATCAAAGGTCTTAGGATTATGTCAATTCCTTTTGGAAAAATTTGGGGGGTTTTGATAAACCGAATGGCATCCGCTTGAAAGCATAAGTGCCACTTTTACTACAAATGCGGTCTTAAAAAATATCACTGGGGTTTTCTGCCATTTTTAAAGTACCCACCCTTTGAAAAAGAGATGACATTATTTTTTTGTTTTATGGGATGTTCGTTATTAAATACCCCCTTTAAAGGAAAAAGGGGATCGCGGGGTCCGTGATCGAATTTAGTTTTCTTTGTCTACTGCAAATCTATAAGCTTTCCGGATTATCCGGTGGTAACCCATTATTTTTTTCTTGCATAACACAACTGGTGACCCTATGGGGATTGAATTGGAACAATGTTTCCCTTGTAACATATTTTGTATGTGAAAATATTTTGCTTGCTTTGTCCGGGCGTACCCATATATGGCCTTGAAGCTACTGGTAAAGGGTTTTCTCCCCAAAAAATTTTATGGTATTAAAAAAATGAGTAAGACCTGGTTTGTCTGAGAAAAACCCTAAAACTACTAAACAAATTTTTTTAGTTTTTTTTTCTACCTCCCCCAAATTTTTTCTTTTGATAAATCTATTTTCAAACTTTTCCTCCCTTTTAAATTTGGGTTCCCAAACCCCCTTATTTATTTGGGGAATCTGGAATTTTAACGATTTTTTTATCAAAAAACTAATACGATCCTTGACCCACCTTTTAAAATCAATACCGAGAATACATGGGTATTCCCCAAAACTGTCAACACATGGGAAAAGACCAAGGTCTAACAAAATTCTGATGCGAATATTCAATTCTACAATCCCCCTGTTTTGGATTTCCCCACCCCCGTGCTGTTATTACCTGGGCTCCGGGTTTTTTTTTTGCTTATAAAAAAACCCATATACTTTTTCCCAAAATAAATGATTTATCTGCTCCGGGGTCCCATGGCGCTTTTAAAAAAAGTGTTATTTAATAAAAAAAAGGAACGTGGGGGAAATTCTTAAGGGTGATATACATATCGGGAAAACTTAATTGGGGTTTTTTCCCTTTATACTTTTTGAGGTTGATCTTTTTAAATTTTTCAATATTTAATCGTCCCCTTTGCATCCCTATTTTTCCCCGACTGGGAAATTTTTACTCGAACCCCTATTTCCCACGGGCCCCTTTTAAAATTATCATTTTCCCTTTATTTCGGTTTGGGAACCCCTGTTGTTGAATCTCTGATCACTATTCTGAAAAAATTATTCCTCTGAACCCCCTATTACTTTTACGGCTATTCTCCCAAAAATATTTCTACTTTTTTATTTGGTCCAGTCCAACTTCAGAATTTCTCCAGTTTTTTACCATTGGGATCAAAATTTGGCATCCTATGCGTTTTTGACCTCGTCTTTCTTTTATTTATCATTCTGTGAACCCCTTTTTAAGCAAGAATACCCTCTTCGAATTTTTTGCCAAGGGGCTTAAAAGTTGTACTGTGTTCTGTGGTTTGGGACCTCCACATAGTCCTGGATCTGTGGGTTGAATCGAACTAAAATATGATCCACCAATTTGCTTGGGACATTTCCTAATTCTAAATGTTTCTCTAATTTTAAATAAATCATATACGAAATCCCGTTGGTTCCTGATTTCTTCCCGCTTTGAAGCAAAAATTTAGCTTTTTAATTCTTTCTTTTTTACCACGGGAAAAGCCTTCGCTAATTCAGCCTTGGTCCCAAAACCCCTGGCTTGGTATTTTAACTTAAAACCCCCTCCCAAAAATTGAGTACCAATCTTGAGCCCTTCCCTGAGATGACTTTTTAATAAGCACATGAAATTACTGGGGGTTTGGAAATGTATTTGGTTTTTCTATTGACTCTAGGAACTCTAAAATGTTTTCCCCCCAAAAAAATACATTTTGGTAGTTTCGTTACATCCACCTGCATTACCTAACCCAGAATTAAAAAAATTCGGGGCCCCTTGCGACATAGCCATCCTGTGATATTTTGTCTAGTAGGATCCGCGTAAGCTAGAGGTGTGGGGTTATCTAAAAAGATGAGACATTTTGGATTCTTAACACAACTTTATTAAGAATAACTTATATTACTTAATTTAATTTAAAAACTTTCTTAAAAATGGGGTTAACATCCCAAATTTAAAACCCTTTTATTCAAGTCAGATCCGGAACTAGATCCTTATCTTAATTTTAATAAATTAACTGATTAATCTAACTTCCTATACAAAAAAATTACCTTTTGTAGAGTCAAACCCTTTCCCTTTATCGATTGAGGTAATTCCCATTATATTGATAATAGGTGAGAAAATTCCCGGTTTTCTTAATATTTAAATATATTCAATTACGATGAGCGTATCCTTCTTCCCAAAACTGTAGGACGTCTAACCTTTATTCCAAAAACAATTCCGCACTAAGACTTAGGCTTGCCCGTTATATCTCATCAAAGCTTCTATCCTTTTTAAATATATCTCATTTGCATATTTTTGATCCGTTTTCTTCTTGGTATTGGGTTGGAAAAAGGGTTTTTTCCATTAATCGTGGCCGTCAAAAAAACTTAGGGGTTATTTTAAAAAAAGGACGCGAGAACGTCACAGTACATCGTCTTTTTTTTGAATAAAAAAAACATTTTGACATTTTAAGTTTAAATTTTATGTAACGATTGATTAATTCATGAAAATCCGAAATCTATTTTATTATTTTTTTTTCTTTTTAAAAATAACTATATTTATATATATATATTTTAAAAAAAAAGATGAAAGTTTTTTTGGGTTTTCTCTTAGCATCAGAATCGTTTCCCCTTTTTTTTTGCTTCCCTTAATAATTTTTTAACCAAACCCCCTTTTGTATTTTATAAGTTATACATCGAAATTCGAAGCTATATCTTATCTGTGAGGGAGAGAGGAATAATAATTTTATACTAAAAAAACCCGTGTTATGCCGGGCTATAGAGAGGGAAAAGAAACCTGTCTTAAATCAGAAAAAGCGGAATAGAACAAATTTTGAAAAACAGAAATTTTAATGACATAATTTTAGTAATCACTCACATTGTGCGCGTACAAACACACACAAAGAAATGCTAGCGTCATGAGAGAAAGAGGAAGCCCATGCAACGCCGGGCCATACAGCTCTTCAGAATTAAAATATATGGAAGAAATCGAAAAATAAATTTTAGAAATGGGTCGAATCGACCTGTACAGTCATCCGGTATAGTGACACTAACTGCTGTGCCTGTGTTCGAAACCCGGAGAAGGCATGGATTGTGGCGTGCCTCGGCACCCACCTAATTCCTCTTAACTGGAACCAACTGGCGAGCAGAAGAAGAGAACTGATATGAACGGACACTCGCCTTCAAAAAAATTCTCCCCCCCGGCTCCCCACGAGGAAAGACGTGTTTTCCCCTTTTTTCAAACCATGTTTCAAACCCCCAAGTTTTTTAGGACTCGTTTTTTAATATTTTTATAATGCTTTTAAATTAAAAATATGTTTAACCTTTTCTATCATTCATTTTTTTTTTATATGGCGTGTAATAAAAACCCTTTAAAAAGATTCTCCCCAAAACGCCATAATTGGTGACCTGAACACGCGTGAACGCAAAACCCCTTAACATCCAAATTCATTTTTTAAAAATAATAATGTTAACTTTTAATTTTTTTAATTTTAATTCATCCTCATTTTTTCCCACCCAATATTTATGATCATTTTCATGAGCTGTCGCTGGGAAAAAAAATAAGTTCTTTTACTTTTTTTTTTTTCATTTATGTGTGTTTTATGTTTTTTTAAAAAATTTCTGTTGCACTCAAAGTTTAACATACCCCCGAATAATTTTTTTTTTGAAAACTGTTTTGCCCCCTTTTGCGAAGAAATATTTTTTTTTTGATCGCATGCATGTAAGATTTTTAATCCGGGATTCATATTTTACGCAAATATAATTTCTTTTTTCCTAACTTTTTTTTTCAACGTAAAATATACTTATGAAAAAAGATTTTTATTTCCCTTTCCCAACATACCTAATGAATGTGATAAGTAACCCCTTGGCAGTCAAACCACCACCTTTTGGAAACATAACCCTGCGCTATGGTTTTTGCGATTAGAAGGCCAGTTCGATTTAGGCAAAATTTTAAATGATACCACTAAATTTAATTATGTTCTGTCTGCTGTTGAGTCAGACATTTTAAATTCTGTTAGCGATTTGGTTCTAAAACTACCTGAAAACAGGAAGTACGAAGCTTTAAAAAAGCGTTTAATCGAAGTACATTCAGAAAATGAGGATTCTAAAATTCGAACTCTCCTCCAGGGTTTAGAATTAGGCGACCAACGCCCATCACAGCTCCTTACGCAAATGCATTCCCTCGCAGGCGATAATGTTGGTGAGCCACTCTTGAAATCGCTGTGGCTCGGACGTTTGCCTAACGGAAAGCAATACGAAAACTTAGATCAGCTAGCTACTGTTGCTGATAAAATAAATGAACTGACCTTTTCCCAAGGAATTAATTCAGTTGCAGCAACATCCGACAAAAAAACTGCACAATTAGAACAACAAATTGCTCAACTTACGCAGCAAGTAAGCGAACTAACTAGTTTCGTGAAGCGTTCCCGTAGCCCAGCCCGCAACTCAAACCATTTCCGCAATCGCAGTAATTCGCGGAATCGTTTTAAAAGGTACAAAGTACCCACAAATATATTGTTTTTACCATACAAATTTTGGCAACAAAGCAAAAAAGTGTGCTACTCCATGCTCTTTTCGTTCGGAAAACTAGAATGGTGATCGTCTCCTGGCCTCATTGGCGATCGCCTCGTTAACCGAATTTTATTGGCCGATTAATCCTCTAAGATAACTTTTTTGATCGATACAGGAGCGGATATATTTGTTATTCCGAAATCTTTCGCGCCTCATGCTAAAGTTCAACAAGACTTAACTTTGTACGCTGCGAACGGCACCAAAATACAAACATATGGCACAAAAAAAAAATTTTTGTTTGGGGGTTTTTGACGCCAATTTACGTTGTCTTTCATAATCGCAAATGTACGCCAAAAATACTGGGGTTGTTTTTCCTAAAACATTTTAATTTGCTTGTCAATGCTAAACATCAAAAGATTTAAATTGCCCCAAACACTATGCGACATAGCCATCCTGTGATGACCATGTCGTGCCGGTTCCCCCGTAATAGGGGGTGGGGATTATCAAAATGATGAGACATAATAATTCTTAATACAACTTTTTTTAAAGATTAACTTAAAATTACTTAAATTCTAATTTGACAATTTTAATTAAAGTGGGGAGTCAAAACCCCAAAATTTTCACGTTTTCCCAAAGTCAGATCCCCAAACTAGATCCTTTATCTCAATTATCATTAATAATCCTATTCACCCAAATTTACTTATACCCAATATTCCCTTTTTTCAGTTCTCCTTCCTTGACCTAGAAAATATTATCTATAAACTTTATATATGAAGTTTCCCAACTTCTTTATCTTAGGCCCTTTTTTTTTCCCAAAACTATCGGACTGCTAATTCTTGACCCGCAAGATTTCACACTAAGCTTTGTCACGCTATCGATCAGAATAATTCCACAATACTATCTCTGAGCCTGCCGCGTTTTATATCAAAGGCTTGCCACGCTATATCTAAGCTTGCCACGCTATATCTAAGCTTCTACCCTTTTTTATAGTAAATCTCTTTTTGCATAATATCTTTTTTTTTATCTTCTTGGTATTGGGTTGGAAAATTTTTTTAAATTAATCGTGGCCGTAAAAAGAACATAGGGTTATGTTAGCAGAAAGACGCGGGGAACGTCAAAACCCCCCTCAAGAAAGAAAAACGTGTTTTACTTGGGGGTTCTCAATGCCCAAAATTAAATTACGTGCCCAAAATCTATTTCTAAATTTCTTGCTTTCTGGTTTTATTTAAATTTTAATCTTAAATCCTCTTTTTTAATTTTTTATAATTTCAATATTGACTTTAATTTTCTTTTAAATTTATTTTTAAAATTTTTAAACTTTTAAAATTTTCCCAAAATTTATCTTGACTTTAATTTTCATTACTCATCTTAGAATTAAATTTTAATATTCGATTTAAATTTAAACTCGTGACAAAAAAAATTTTACCCCCAATAACTAGGCCAACATTAAAAATTACTTTTTAATTTATCCCCCTCTCATTTTTTACATTTCAATTACTTAAAAATATTTATACACTTAAAACAATTATTCTGGGTGCGCAGACCCAATCTAACACTGCATATGGAGCGGGCCCACTGTCGCCCCCCTTCTTGTTGAAGCTACAATTCGTATATTTTTTCAAGTTTTTTCGGGGGTCAGTCCCCCTGAAATAAAAACTTTTTTAGTCTCTATTTCCATAATATTAATCAATTTCACAATTATATATTTATTTATATATCACAAAAAATTTTTTCATCTCCACCCCCACATCTGGTTTCAAAAAAAACCCCCCAATGAGCCCCCCCATCGTTTTTATTATTTTTGGGGTCCCCTGACTACGCCGCGTTTCCCTGAACCAGATCCCCTCAAAATTCGTAACAATCAACAACATATATATATAAAATTTATACAATTACAAACTTTTTTCAATAAACTATTATAACAAAAAACCCAAAAGGGGAATTTTTTCGCATCTCACGAAGTCATACATCGAAACAAACAATTGTGTGATTACAAATGTTTTCTTCAGAAAAAATTTTTTTCAAAATCAAAAAATTCCAAAATTAAATGAACACTCATTGTAATTTTAAAGACCCCCTAACTTTTAAAACACCGCCGAGACTTCCTTCTTTGCAAAAAAATTCTTCCGACCACTTGTTGGAAGATTAAAAAATGAAACAATACAAACCGGGGTTTTTATATGTTTTTTTCCCCATTCACGTTCAACGATGAGGGTGTCATCACTTTTTTATTCCTCGGTTTTTACTGGAATTTCTTTTTTTGTAAAACTTTTTAATCTCCTTGTCGTCCTTTCCTTGCCTTCCCAACTTTTCCTTGGCTGGTCTGGGTTCTTCTGTTCTCCGTCGTGGTCTTAAACTGTATCTTGCTTCATCTGTAACTTCCCGTGCACTCTCTTCTATTCTTTTCCTGCTTTTGGAAATAGTACTGGATGACATTTGTCTTTTTTTTATTATTATTACCCTTTCTTTTGCCCCCTTTCTTTTTTGGTTCCCCTTGCCCCGACACACCTGATCTTTTTTAAAACCCTGGTTATATTTAAACCTTTTGTTTTATTTTCATTCCCTAATGAACTAGGTAGTGATCTGACCAGTGATTTGTTTTATGGGTCCTCTCTGTATTTTTTTTTATTGATTTGATTGGTTTTCCAATCCCCTTTTTCCTCTAACCTACGTTTCACCGCAGATTTTTCTTTCCCATATTGTGACTCATTTAAAAACCTTGGGGTGTACTTTTTTCCAAAAACGAGTTTCCTGACTTGATCTTATACTATTTTGGGGGTACCTGTTCTAATTCGACCCGTCACATTTCCTATGACGATATATTCTTATTTTATTCGTTAACTGTTAATCTTTTTTTTTTATTTCCATATTACAATATTATTTAAAAATTTTTAACTTCTAAGACTCTATAAGGTCCCTCAAATTTTTGTTTAAATTTGGGACATACTTTTTTAGCTGCTGAACTTACAGGGTGTTTTTAAAAGACCCCAAACATTTACCTTTATTTTTTATGTCCTTTTTTACGTCTATTATAATATTTTTCCCACCTTTCCTGTTTTAATTTTCTTTCTTAGTCTAGCTTCCCTGAATAACTTCTCTATATTTTTTTGGGTTTTTTAATTTTGAACTTTCCGATATGTAACTAGTTTTTTTAAATGGTG
Source organism: Trichonephila inaurata madagascariensis (assembly GCA_019973955.1). Classification (NCBI taxonomy): domain Eukaryota; kingdom Metazoa; phylum Arthropoda; class Arachnida; order Araneae; family Nephilidae; genus Trichonephila; species Trichonephila inaurata. Next base: position 29,588 of record BMAV01022025.1, read on the forward strand.
TAATCAATTTTTTGACCTAAAAAAAATTCAGCCGGTGTTTTTTTCCCTTGTTTCATTCACCGCTGTACGAATGGGGTAAACAAACTCACGTAAATTGATCCCCAAATATCGTGTTGATCATTAACATAATTTGCAATCATTTGCACTATATCTCGATTAACTCTTTCAGTCCGATTTGCTTGTGGTCGATATGCAACGTCTTCCCTGCCTTATCCTAATCTTTCCCTTTAAATGCTCAAAAATCTCGGATATAAATTGGGGGCCATTATCACTTATTAATTTTATTGGGCTCCATAACGCGATATAAAGGTTATCAAAAAAAAAATCCCTATTATATACGAGAAAGAGGCCTTTTTTAAAAGGTATAATTTCAGCCCATTTTCTGAAATGATCGGTTAATACCCAAAAAAAATACGGTTTCTCCTTTTTTCTCGATATAGGATACGGGCCTAACAAAACTAACGTCACTATCTCATTCGGATAATTTGATATAATTGGATTTAACCGACCAGCTGGTAACGCGTTTTTTATAGTTTTCTTGGCCATATGGCATGTAGAGACTTTTTTTAAATTTTTATATATGAAGATTCCAACTTCTTTATCTTAGGCTTCTATTCTTTCCAAAACTATCGGTGCTAATTCTTGACCCCAAAGATTTCACACAAAAGCTTTGTCACGCATCGTCAGAATAATTCCACAATACTATCTCTGGCCCCGCGCTATATCTGGCTTGCCACGCTATATCTAACGCCCCTATATCAAAGCTTCTACCCTTTTTATAGAAAAATCTCATTTTGCATAATATCTTTGTTTATCTTCTTGGTTTTGGGGTTTGGGAAAAAGTTTTGCCATTAATCGTGGCCGTCAAGAAAAAGGGTTATGTTAAAAAAAGGCAGGACTACAACTAAATTTTTTCTTCAACGGCCAATTTCCCAAAAAAATTAAGTCTGTAGCATCAAACCCCTACAATATTAGTCGCAATACTAAGTTCGATAAGTTTTAAAACAATATTCCGGAATTTAAATTTAAACCCCTTCACAACCGATAAATGTTGATACTTCGAATCAAGTTTATCTCACACATAGAAACTAAAGGCCCCAATTTTCAAAACCTCGTCGCCCCCTTACAATTTTAATGCTGTTAAGAAGGTTCAAAAACCTTATGGCGCAAGATAAATTCGTCCTCAAGAGTCCCTGGGCAAGCCCACTGCATGTTGTTAAAAATCTAATGGAGGTATCGACCCTGTGGTTTACCGTAGACTTAAATCAGTTACCATGCCTGATCGTTTTCCCAGTCCCTCACATCAAGACTACTCAAAATCTGTATGGAAAAACTATATTCACTACTTTGGGGCCCGAGCGTATCATCAAATAGCAATAAAAAATCGCTTGATATTCCCAAAACAGCCTAACTACCCCATTTGGTGTTTGGTATCGCATGCCCTTTGGACTTCAAAATTTTGGTCAAACATTTCAGGACACAGCATCAAGTCTTGCTCATCAAATTTTTTTTTTTCCATATTTTTGAGACTTACTCAATCTTCCCCTGAGGATGAATCCTTGACCACTTACATCAAATTTTTCTCGTTTAAGAGATTACGGTCTCAAGTTAAACCCTGATAAATGTGTTTAGGGAAAACATCTTTAAAAATTTTTGGTTTCCTTTAAAACCAGGGTGTTAAACCACTTCCCGATTGACGTCTTCGTTGGGGTGAACCCCCCCCTTCAAATTTTTCTGGAAGTAACTATATCTATTCATCCCCAAACCTGTTGGGGCAAGTGCAGGGGGCCATGGGTCATTGTTTGTTTCTGGCCCCGGTCAAGCGCGGACATCTGCCCGGTTTTGGCTAGGGGTGCTGGTGACAATGGGCATTCCCGTATGAAGGTCGAAAAGGCTAGGGCCCGTGTGCACGTCGGTGCATAGGGGGTGGGGCTGTGAGGCCCAGGTGTGAATGAATAGATGAAATTATGGGGCCCCTTGGTTCCAGACGGACGGGGATGTGTTTGTGTTTCCCGGGAAATGGGGGGACGAAAATGGCCCCGGGGGCGAGGGGAGACCTTTTTTTTTTTGACCTGCCAATGAGGGAAAACAGGGGCGTGTGGTGGACCCGCCCTGGTGTTTAAAAAGGGGGGAATTTTGGGGAAAAGAAACGGACGGAGAAAAAAATTGAAAGGGACGAGAAAAGGGGCTGGGGAAAAAACGAACCCGGGAGGGAAGAAGCTTGGAGATAGAGCCCCGGAGTGAGACGGGGAGCCCGGAATGAAACAGGAACCATGG
>BMAV01022026.1:0-22186 GCA_019973955.1 Trichonephila inaurata madagascariensis
TGTTCGTGCGAATATGTATAGAAACCTGATATCTATAAAGCATTAAACCCCCAATTTTTAAAAAAATTTTATTAAAAAAATATCCCAAAATTTTTTTGATTCTCTTCCCCACTAAAAATTTATCACATCCTCAATTTAGAAAACTATCCCCCTCTAAAATACTAAGAGAAAAAAATTCTTCTTGACTCTTATAAACCTTAACATTAAATTTTTCATTTCCCTTTTTGGAAAATGAACTCAAAATTTCATTTATTTAACTTAATTATTTAGTTTGTTTTAAAAGCCCCCACACAGGCAACTTCCCATGCTGTTTCCTCCAAAACTTCGGGGAACAAACCCAATGAACCCCTCCCCCCCCTTAGCCAATAAAACCCGACTCTGAGCCACTCAAGGATGAACTTTTCCACTTCTCACCACCATTCTGCTCAAAACCCAGGCCCCATTTAAACCCCCCCTTCTTTCCCCCACTTTCAACCATTCCATTGTTCCCCCCAGCAAGGACGCTACTACCACAGGCACCATTAATTTTATGATTGGGATAAGGGCTCGCTCTGCAAAACCCATACGCCAGTACAAACGACCGCATTTTACGTTCATTTTCTATGTGTTCACTTTCAATTTTAATCAATAGAATAGCCTTTCATAGGCTGTTGAATATGAAAGAAGAATTTGAGGAATAGTAGTGTGTACACAGTAGCCTTGAAAGGAATTATTCTTTATCTTTAATATATCTAAGTATGATGTTCACAGTTAATTGTACATTTAATTTTACATCTCCAGGAAATTTTCTCTGTCACCTACCTCTGGTGATATCGTTCCAGGACTTTTAAGTGTTTATTTGATAGTTTATTTCAGAATAAAAAAATTTTCCCCCAATAAAAAGACGAGTAATAAAAAGTTTATCTAATTAAAAAAATTTTTGTGTTGTCAGATTACATGGGAGGGGGATAAGAAAAAAATGTGGTGGGTTTTTTGAAATTGTCCCATAATTTGGTGGACCCCGAAGGTGAATCCCGATCAATTTTGTTCACATGAATATCGGTGGTTTTTTGTCGCGTAGAAGTCCTTTTTTTACCTTTAAGGGCTTTTTGTTTTTGGGGGGATTGAATAGAACTGTATTTGAGTTGTTCAAAGGGGTTTATTAAATTGGGTATTGGTCGAAGGTGTCGTTACAATTTAAGGTAATCTCAATCATTTTTGTTTCCCCGGGTAGGGATCTTATCTGTTAGGGGTTTTCTTTGGGCACGGAAATTAAGTGTGATTTTTAGCATAACTGTGGGTGGTAATTTAATGGGAGTGGTGTTTGAATTATTGTTAGTTTTACTAGGTGCGGAACTTTTGCTTTGTGTATTAGTCGAAATTCCTACTACGGATATAATTTTGGGTTCAAAGTTTTCTAGAGAATTGAATTTATTAGTAAGGTTAACTTTAAAGTTTAATTCCGGGTTTAAATTGGTTCTGGAATATTTTGAAAGCCTTCTAGAGGGGGGGATAAATCCATGGTCATTTTCCTTGCGTTTAACTGATGCTATTTTAGGGAGTGGTGGAAATTCTAGTGAGATGTTTTTAAAGGGAGAAAATTTAAAAATTTTATAGAAAACCGGGGTATTACAAAGGGGGTGAAAAAAAACCACTTTCCGAATTTGGGTTAGTTCCCCGAGGAACGGGATTTTGGGGAATTTTGTCAGTCAGGGTGGGATCGCTTTCGACCATTATTCCATTTAACCTTAGAGCGTTGACGGAAAAATTTTTATGATGGCAAACCTTTATATCGGTGGCCGTAGTCTTTTCCGGGTTTAATTCTTGGGGCGTTCCGTATAGAAAGGTGTTGTTAGAAGTTAGCGATAGGTCCATTCCGTTTTTCAGGTCCAAGTTCAAAGCCATGTCGGGAACACGTAATGGAAATAGATTAAAGTGTCAGGGCAAACTTCACTGTCAGTACGGAATAGCACTGATTCTTCAGTCCTTCCACCGAGCTTTGATCTCGACGTCAATCGAACTTGGTGGCGCAAGTTGTACGATCTACGATCTTGTCAGCAGTGATTCCTTACAACCTTTTCGGATCAATTGTTCATATCAAATCAAGGTTGATTGACGGATGATTGACGGATGATTTTGTGAAGAGGTACCTAGACTGCGTCAGCAGTCTTCAACCCTCTATCTGGTTATTCGATGTTCAGGGTTGTTGCAGTTTTTGGTTGGGAGAGGAGGGCCTGACTTCAGGAGAGAGAACCAATGAGAGTGGTGTTGAGGTGGCTTTGTTTGGGAGGTTGGAAGTGAGCTTTTAAACTGCACTAACTTTGATTTCGAAGAATTTTTTTCTAATTTTAGTTTATTATTTTAAGGCAATTTAAAATAAGAAAAAATAATTAGGAGGAATTTAAAGGTTAAAATAATATGAATTAAACTTTATCCATGAGAGCTTCTGCTAGTAAAGAGGTTTTTCTTCGTCCGAATTTGCATTTTTAAATTTAGAGAAAAGATCGGGGAATTTTAGGATTTTTCTTTACTAGGTTTGAAATGACATTAAAAGTTCCAAACTTGGGTAGTAAGTCCAGAGGTATTATTTCTTGGCTAAAATCCACGAAATCCTCCTTCTGTATCATTTTATTTTCATTATTAGTAGGGTTTGACTGGGGATTTCTCCACTAACAATGTTAGCGAAAGAAATTCCTTCTTTAATCCATTTACTGGCGAAATTTTTCTTTTTCATTGGATCAACGAAGGGGCAACTTTTTTTTGGTTGTGGGAATTTGGGACATTTTGTATAACATGCCGAATGACCATAGCCCCCAGTTAAACAAAAGGGTTTTCCTGTCTTTTTTTTTGAATTGGCGGGTTTTTCGTAGCGTGCGCTTTACCGCATTTTAAACATCTGGTTTTTCATGTGGCAGTTCGCGGCAGTATGAAAAAGTTATTACAGTTGAAGATTGGGTTATTCCTCTTACGAGGTAACCATCATCTTTCACTTAAGTAACCTAATTTTGTTAAATCAAATATTTTGCTATTATTGGCGTTTCTCGGGAGAAGTATTAGAAAATATGGAAGGGTTTTTTTGTTCTTTTCGAGATAAGTTGCGTACAGCTTTCAATTACAAAGCCTTCTACTAAATCGTTTGTGATATCTTCGATTTTAGAGAAACTCGGGAGACCTTTTATTACAGCTTTTATCGGTTTGTCAGGTTTACGGTTAATTACATAGAATTCGAATTCTTTATCTGCTTTCTCAAATCAAGGTTATTGAAAAGAATGTGATAAATATATATTTTAAAATATATTTTAGTGGTACTTTTTCTTTTCTTGTATGTATTTTGTATGTATCAGATTTTTCTACAATAGTTTAGATAAAAAAAATTTCTTTCTTTCTTTCTTTTTTTTTAGAATTACAAACATTGGACTTAAACAGTTTCAGTTGTGAAGAGTTTTTTTTTTAAAGTAATATTTTTTTTCTTACAATGTGCAGAAAAGCCTTGATGTGAAAAATGACTGTCAAGGTCTCCATGGTCAACCAACACCAAGGAAAAGTCTGCTATTACGGTTGTAACTTATATTTCTTGTAGTTTTTTTTTCAACTGATCTTTTAGAATATAAAACTTTTTTGTATAGTCATAATCCGCAATTGTCAAATGCTGTAAAAGATTAAGGTATCATTTCATTGAGAATAAAGCATGTATACTACTGTACAAGGGGAAAAGCACTTTTTTATTAGTTATTTTTAACATTTATGAATTTTTGATCAGATAATAGTCAAAATATTCAAAATATCAATGGCATCTTTTAAACAAAACTAATGAAAACCAACACGGTAATCATCGCTTATCATCGCTGTTCAACCCGTGGGCCACGAATGGCTTCTAGTGGCCCCCACTTTTTAATTTCAGGTAATTTAAAAAAAATAGCTTTGTCTGCTTTTTGTTGTACAAAACAGCAGTTTTTTATGTTGTTCTTGTTAATTGAAACATTTCACACATATGTTTTATATTCATTCGAAATAAAATTTTAAATTCTTCACTGCAACCACCGTCCACCCCCTTCAGGCCCCAAAAAAACCCCCTTGATAGGGGGATGGAGAGTCGCTTTCCAAAAAAATTTCCACAACTTTAAAGGATTATATAAAAAAATTTTTTCTAAAAATTATGATTTTTCAAAAGTTTAACTGCATTTTAAATAAATTTAAGTATAAAAAAATCCGACAATGCGTAAAATCTCAGAAATTTTTGGAAAACGGGTGGATTCTTGTATTTAATGTCTTTGCAAAGTAGTTTAATTCGACTTTCATTTCCCTTTTTTTAAAAAACCCCGTATATATATATAAAACATCAAAATTTTTTAATTTTTGTCCCACCCCCAATTTTTCTTTTTTTCCCAAAATTTTCCTGTGGTATGTTTTCTATTTAACGAATGTTTTCTCATGTGATTCGATTTTTTTCCCCTAATGAAATTATAATATCTTTTGAAATAATTTGTCATGGATTACAGTGTGGATAAAATACACCTGAAGAGAATTGTGTTGCATTACAAATAAATGAGACTGGGGTTGGCAAAATTTTCAAAAAAAAATTTACAGACTTTTCCAGTTATAAATTTAAGGACGAATGTGGTAATATAGGCTTAAAATGACTGGTTATAAAAACAAATGCCAAAATTTACATAAACTTTGAAAATTTTAAAAAGTTAATTTTTTTTTTTAAAACAGTGTACTTCTAGAAAAAAGAAAATTTTTTTCCATTTTTTTCCCCTTTTAAAAAATTTCTTTTGTGATCGATGAGATGTATAAAATATATAGATAAGGTGTGAATAATTACTTTTTTAATGATATATATATTGTTCATGTATTTAAAATTTGTTTTACGGGATTTTTGAAGTATATTGAAAAATGAATATCGATTTAAGGAATTTTCTACATAACGAGTTTTTTTTTGAGGATTTAGTGACTTCGTTAAATAGAGATCCGACTGCATATAGAGAGAGATACATGTATATTCAAATCTGTAAATACCTTCTGTTCCCTTAGAATTCGTTATAGTCTTGTACCAAAATTATAACGAATATAATTTTTCGTAAACAAATGTATTTTTTTATATAAATTTTCTGACTACGATATTTTTTGACAATCGTGTGGCCCGCAGATCACTGTGAATTTTGATGTGGTCCATGGAACATTGTAAGTTTATTAATTTGGCCCTCGTACGTGAGAGGTTGAAATCTCCTGACTTAGGAAAACCATTAAACTCAACAAATATTTCCCCCGAAAACCAAGGCCGCTTTTTTTGGGCTATCATGGTTTTTCCGATTTTTTAGAAACGGAAGGCTCAATCTTCATATATCGTAGATGTTTTGATAGTCGTTGGTTTCAATTTAATCATTGTTCTGTTAACAAGAGTTTAGTTTCATTTTGCAACAATGATGATATAATCCAAAAATCTAAATATTTTTAACAGATAGATCCCCGGGGTAACCCGAGGCAAAAAAATGTTGATAATATGTTTCGGATGAGTTACTTCACTGAATTTTCAGATAGAGTGTTTAGGAAAAAGTCTCTTATCATGAATTTCATCGAGTGCAAAGAGATTGTGAAGATCCCCCGCATAGAGATGTGGAAGGAAGGGAAGGAAGACTAGTCATATCTAAAATTACTCAATTTATTGTCACACAATCAACAACACAAGTTCAAGCAACCCAAAATTAAGAGATGCGTCTAATGGAAGCAATACGTAAAAAAATAACGGGTCGTGAAGTATGAAAGATTTTTAAATATCAGCACCCCCTTACTTTGGTTCGAAATACTATTCTCCCTAGCTATCTAATCTTTTTTCCCCCCCTCTAGTACCACAATCGTCATTTTTTAAAAATACCATCATCAAATATCTGCGTTATACTATCAATTTGATTTAATATGGGATCCGCTAGAAACCCCTACCCCAATTTCCTTTTTTTTCTCTTTTATCTTGAAAGCCTAGACTATATATAGTGGGCCTATACTATTAATAACTGTGTGAAATCTGTTTAGAAAATTTTTAGTTTAAGTATTTTTTATCGATATTTTTTTTAAAAAAAGAATCATTTTTTTACATGAAAAATGCAAATAATCGTACGAAAAGTGAAAATGGGGTTAAAAAATTTGGAAAAAAAATTTTTTTAAAAAAGCTTTTATTTAAATGTTTTAAAAGGAATAAAATAAACTTTTTTTTTTTTTTTTTTCACCCTTAAAAAAGGAAAATTTTAAATTTTATAAAAGCTTGTCGCGAGATTTAAGTACCCCGTATTTATTTAAAATTTTTAAAAAAATTAAAATCAATCAGATCAAGTTTTTTTTAATTTGCTTTTTTCAACACAGGAAAATTGGGCGCGATAAAGCTTTTATATCATAAATTGTTTAACGACTTTATAAGTTAATAGAAAAAATTTTTTAAAAAAAATTTTTTTTTATTCTTTTTGAGCATTTAAAAAAAAGCTTTTTTTTAAAAAATTTTTTTTTTTATTTTTAATTTTTTTTTTTAATTTTAGTTATCGCTGGACAGAGGTTTCTCAGTCTGTTAATCTCATTCAACGCATCATTGTTGAAAGGGTTTTTGCCGGTTTTTTTTTAACAGTCCAACCAAGGTGTCCCCCAACCCCCTTTTTTCCCACCAGGCCACATAGATATGATAGATATGTCACTGGGCCGCAAAAAGGGGAAAAGGGGAAAGGGGGGATAAACACTGTTAGCCCAAAAACCCAAATTGGAAAAAAGCAAAATTAATTAAAATATTAAAACTCTTTTCTTTGTTTTTTACTATAATATTATTTTAAAAAACGAAAAGAAACTTTTTTTTATTAAATCCGTAATTTTTAAATTTTTGTGGGGAAATTTTGGGATAATATTTTTTACCAACAAAAAAAAATTTTTTGTGTGATTATATTTTAAAAATGACTTTTTTAAATTTTTTATTAAAAAATTAAGTATTTTTAAAAAAAGTAAAAAAGTTTTAGGCATTTTTTTTTTAAAAAATGACTGATTCAAAAAGAAAAAAACCAGAATTTTTATTAGTAAAAGAATATCGGTTCAATAACAGGGGAAAAAAAAAAATTTCATACGGAATGATTTTGAAATCTTTTTCATGAAAATGCATCGATTTTGACTCAATTTAAAAAAAAATTTTTAAAGGGAAAAATATCTTATAATTAAAACCGTATCGTGGTGAAATAAATGATTTTTCCGGGATTAGGTAATTTTTTTTTGTCCCCAGTTTGATAGAACGAATAAGAGGGTTTTTAAAAAAGGTCAAAAAATGGGAAACTTCTTTAAACCCCTCAATCCGATAAGCTGCTCGGCAGAAAAAAAAGCTAACAAGGGAAAAAAGGTTTTCAATTAATATTTTTTTTTAACCCAATTGGCGATATCGGAATATAAAATCATCAAAACATGCATTGTCACCCCAAACCCAAACGTGTATAAAAAACTCCAACTCAAGGGGTTGAACACATCAGCTTAAAAATTGAGTTGAAAGATTCCCCCCAAAAAAAATTTTATTTTAAAAGTTAATTACTAACCCTTTTAAAAAATTCGAAGGTTAACAAACGTTTTGGACTTTTCGGTTAGGTGTTTTTTTCTCAAAAAATCGCACGACGGGAAACCCCCGCCAATTTTCCAAAAAGATTGATCCGAAAATTTTTTTTTGACCATTTATTTTCCCGAAAGTGCAATTAGTTAAAATGATATTATAAAACCCTTTTAAAACCATAATTATTCCCATTTTTTTCCCGCCAGGGGGAAATTACCAATTTTCCCACCATTTTTTACCCCAACTTTTTTGAAAACGATCAAATTTTTTTATGAGACCCCAGAAAAAAAAAAAAATTACAGAATCGATAAGATCATTTACTTCGCCGCGATACGGTATAATTTTTTTTTACAAAATAAGGGATACTTTCTTTTTTTTAGGGAATTTTTTTCTACAATGAGTCAAAATCGATATGTTTTCATGAAAATGATTTCAAAAATCGTTCCGATTCCATCTTTTTTTCTTCTTAATAAAATGATATTTACACTAATAAAATTCTCCTTTCTTTAAAAAAAAAAAATGAAATGTAAAAAACTTTTTTATGTTTTTTTCAAAAGATACTCAAAATTTTATTTAAATCTTAGAAAATTTCTTTATTTAAAAAAGATAATCTCATGAAACTTTTTTCCGTTTGTAGAACAATATTATTGTTATCTGTAAAAGAAAAAATTAAGAAAAATTGCTTAAAAATTACGGTTTAAAAAATTGTTTTTTTCTTTTTTCCCCCGAGAAATTTTTAAAGCATTATTTTTGTTACATTTTTTTTTAAAATTACCGTTGTTTTCCCAAACAAAGTATAAAAGTTTGGGAAAGGGATTAACTTAAAAAAGAAGCCAAAAATTTTTTTTTTTAACAAAAAAAACGCATTGCGAAATTTAATATCTCTTACTTTTGTTTCCCCGGTCTTTTTTTCCCCCAAGATTTCGTGGACAGTCGCTTAGAAACCCCTTAGAATAGTAACTTCTGGCCAGGTTCGAAGCAACATCATCGCTTTGTTTTTATGAATTTTTTAAAAAAAACCAAAATTTTTTTTTGCGCATTTAAAAAATTCACCAGCCCCGTTTTTTTAATTGGGAAAAATAAATGTTTTCGTCGAACACAATAAGTTTTTTTTTGTTACAAAACAATGAAACTTTTCATACTTTATGATTTTTTTTAAAAAGTCAATATCGATGAGTTTGTGGAAAAAGATTTTAAAAAAATTTTTGATCTTTTTTCAAATTAGTGATTTTAAAAAAAAAAATATCGAAAACTTTTTTTCAAGAATTTTTTTTTTGTGTAATAATTTTTGGGTTTTTTGCCACCACATGGCTGCACGTTTCAAGCTGCTTAAAAATCCGTGAATGCTCCTTAAACGGGGAGCTCTGATAGCGAGAAAAATTGGGGAATTTCCATGACAAATTTAAAGCATTTAAAAAAGTTCCAAAAAAAAGCCGGGGGGGGAATAAACTGTCTGACAAAAAAAACAGCGGAAATATTTTTTGTCGGGGGAAATTCGTTTTACACTCGGTAAAAACCCGAGCAACACCCGGGCAAAACGGAGGGCGGGGGGGTGGAAGTGATTTTGGAAAAAAATATTAGAAGTGCTGATTTTGTGAAGTAAAGGGGAAAATTTATATAAAAAGAGAAAGCCGGTGCAAAAACCGGTCCATGCAACTAGTCTTTTTAACTAAATACGATATTGGAATATAAAAGATCAAAACATGCATTGTCATCCCAAACAAACGTGTTAAAAAAATTTTTCAGCTCAATTGGTTGAAGACATCATCTTCAAAATTTTATTTCAAAATTCCCGCCGAACATTTTAACATATTCCCAAATTAAATAAAAGCAAAAATATAAATACTTTTTAAGTATACAGAGTGGAAACATTGTAAAATATTTTTCGTTGTACAAATAAAAAATTTTAAAAAAAAATTCCCACACTAAAAAAAAATAATCGGAGGCGCGCTGTATCGATCCCCCTACCTTTTCATGGTTGGGGCGCTTCCCACCATCTTAACTACACTCCCGGTCCCACAACCGTGTAATTGTAAAAAAGCTGGCCCGAAAAACCAACAAGTTCGTTTTCAGTAATTGGGGCGATATCGGAATATAAATCGTCAAAACATGTATTGTCATTTAAACCAAACGTGTATACAAAATTTTGCACAATCAGTTGAAGACATCAGCTTCAAAAAATTTAGTTGCAAGATTCCACCCGAACAAATTTCTTTTTTAAATCTTTTTTTTCTAATTATTTTGGGAAAAATAAAAGGGTAAAAAAACAAAGCTTTGGGATCCAAAAAAAACGTGTATACAAAATTTCAGCTCAATCGGTTGAAGACATCAGCTTCAAATTTGATTTTAAAATTCCAACCGAACATTTTACATATTTGCAAAATTAAAATTAAAAACTTGTAAAATATAACATACCCCTTTTTAAGTATACAGAGTGGAAAAAATTGTAAAATATCTCGTTATACAAATCAAAAGAATTTCAAAAATATTTTACACGAAAAATTAATAATCAGGCCCAGGGCATCGATCCCCGTACCTCTCGCATGCTAAGCGGTGTTTTTACCATCCGAGCTTTTTCCCCCCGGTCCCAAAAAAAGGTGTAATTGTAAACATGCTTGGGCCCTTTAAAACCTGAGCAAGATAGTTACAGTAACTAGGTAGATATCGGAATATAAATCGTCAAAACATGTTTTTTGTCATTTTTAAAAAAAACGCGTGTATACATAATTTCAGCCCCCAGTCGGTTTTAAAACATCAGCTTTAAAACTGAGTTGCAAAAAAAGAGATTCCCCCCCCGGGAAAAAATTAGTTTTTAAATTTAAAATATTTTTAATTAATTGCGATATCGGAATATAAAGGGTCAAAACGGCCCTTGTCATCCCAAAATAAACGTGTATGCAAAATTTCAGCTCAATCGAATTTAAACATCAGCCAAAATTGAGGTTCAAGAGATTCCCCCGAACAAATTCTTTTTAAATTTAAAATATTTTTTTAAATAAATGCGATATTTGGGAAAATGGGTAAAACATGTTTCATCCAAACCAAACGTGTTTTGAAAAATTTTAGCTCAATCGATTGAAGACAACAGGGTTTAAAAAATTTAGTTGCAAGATTCCCCCTCGAACATTTTACATTGCAAGTTAAATAAAAAACTTTTTAACAAGTGAATTTTTTAAAGTCAGTTTTTTTTGGGGCCCATTTCAGATTAGGGTTTTTTAAAAAACCTTTATACAGGGGTGTTTTAAAAGAAAAAATATTAGAAATTTTTATTGTATAAAACACCCCGGGGGAAAAATTTCCTTTTTAAAAATACGATTCTTTTTGAAAATTTTAATTTCCTTTTTTAAAAAATTAGTATTTTTTTAAAAAATATGGAAAATTTTTTTATTTAAACATGAAACAAAAAATTTTAGAAATTTATAAAATAGTATTGAAAAGTAAAAACCCAATTTCTAAAAACCTTTTCTCTTTTTTCTTCTTTTTTTTAAATTTTTACATATATGTTTACTTTTTCTATAAATTAATTTTATTGTAGCTTTTACATATTATTATTTATTTATTTCATATAGTTTTTTTACATATGCTTTTATATTTTCATGCATTGTTATTTTTTAAAATTTTTTCTATAAAAACCCTTTTTTATAGTTTTATATTTTTTAAATATTTTGTTTTTATTATCTTTTTCTATAAAAAAATATTTTTTTTATTACCCTTTTTTTTTAATTTTTTAAAATAAAAATTAGTATTTGATTTATACAGATATACAAAAAAAAAATAACAACAACAACAACAAAAAAAAAAAAGGACTGAAAAACCTTTTTTTGACTGAAAAATTTATTTCTATGGAGAGAATTTTTTAAATTTTTTTTTCTTCTTTTTTAAATTTTTAAACCCTTTTTAAATGAAAGATTTCGAATTTTTTTTCTTTAATTTTTTACATAGTAAATTTTTTCTCTCTCACTTCAACAATTCCCCTTTAATCCCCAGTTTTTATGTAGTATATTTATAAGTTGCTTTTGATTATTTTTTTAAGACATTCTTTTTTTTTAAAGAAAAAATTTTTTATCATTAGTTCTCCATTCTTCTTAAATTTAAGCAAACAGTGTTTGGGCACAGAAAGGGGTTTCCTTTTACGGGGGGAGCTCTCCCATTTTAAACTTCCCAAAACCCAAAAATCTTATTTTTTTTTTTCATGTTAAAAGGGATTCCCACCACATTCGGAACCGTTATTTTAAAAAAACGCATAAATGGATAATTTTCCCTAATATTTAGTGTTACCTAGATTAGAATACATTTATAAAATTGTGTTTTAAAGGGACAATTACCCTTTTTTTAACTACAATATTTTGGCCAAAAAATTTAACCTTTTTAATAATTTTTTCAAAAAGTTCTCCTTTTATAAAAAAAGCTTCTATAATAATAAAAATTTTGGGTGTGTTTATATAAAAGGGGAAAAACTTCTCCCGGGGAATTCTGAACCCTTGGGTTCTGGGAAAAAATTTTCATTATTTTCAGAGTTTCTCCAAAAATGAAAAAATTATCGGCGTTTTTTTTTTTAAAATTTCCCCCCTACTTGTAGTAAAATATGGATAAATCCACTTCTAAGTTGTATATTTCAAAAATTTTTAGTTGAGCCTCTGTACAGAGGTCTGAACTATATAAATTTATAAGGGCAAGGAACGGAAGCAACTTAAGGGTTTAAAAATTTTAAAAAATCTGTGCATCTTTTTTTTTTTTTTGCAATGATGGGGTGGGATGAAAAATGTGAGTTTTTTGGGTCATTACCTTTCTGATTTGTAGATGAATGGGGATGTTTCCTGTTGGGAAAAAAATATTTTTTACTAGAGTTATATATAACAATAGCAATGGGGATATAGCAAAAAATGTATAGATAAAACAACAGTAATTTAAAAAGATCACGATGGTTTTAACTAACCCAAAACAGCCTTGGTCGAAAATTTGAAAGAAATGATCATTTAGGGGTTAGTTACATGAGTAGAAAAATCGAAATTACCTGCAAAAAAACTTTCGTTTTTACGAGTATTATTTGAAAAAAAAATACTTCAAAACCCCATCAGTACAAAAAAAATTTAGAAGTATCTCTCAATCCCTTTGCTATAATAATTTTACTTTTTTTTTTTTTTCGGGAAAATTTTTCCCTAGTTCAGAGTCCAAAATCCCTGTCAGAAATATTATAACATTCCGCCTGAAAGAGAAGCGGTTGCAAATTTTTCCATCATCTTAGGGCGGTTTACGCAGAAGTGGAGAGAAATTTCCCCCCTTAGTCTACTAGGGTAATCCACATCTATAAATGCCGTATTTATCACCTTTAAAAAAAAAAAAGTGGTAAAAACCTTTTGAAGTATAAAACATTTTTTGAACATTAAAAACATTCCTTTTGGGGGTTTCAAAAATCTACATAATGTTTTTTAATGTAAAATCCCAATAAATTTTTTTTTTGTTTTTTTAAAAATTTCCTTTTTTTATAAAGAAATTCGACGTATTAGCCCCTCCATATTTATGCTGGGGAAACAAAAATGCCTTCCAAAAAAATTTAACCCAGTAAACGTTACTAAACGAGGGTAAATTTTGACCGGGTCTTTTTTTCCCCCTCCCCTTCCCCAGATTAAACCGGTGGGGCCGTTTTGGCCCCGCCGGGTGAACCTTTTTCCAGCGTAGTTTTTTTAAAAACAATCACTCAACCAATTTTATACCCGGGAAGCTCCCACACAACTTAAATTTTTTAAATCCAAAATGATTTTTTTTCCCTTTTCCCCCACATCCAATGTAATTTCTACCATTTTTTGTGATATTAATTTTTCACCCTCTCTTAGTTTCTTTTTTTAATACTTTAAAAAACAGTACTGGCTAAGATTTGAAAATATTTTTTCACGAAAAATCATTTTTATGGGCGGGAATGAATCCCTTCTCTCGCATTTCTAAGCGAGGTTTCTACCGTTTTCCCCGCTACGCCCCGGTCGCCAACTGTGTAATTGTAAACATGCTGGCCTCAACACCTTTAACAAGATGTTACAGTAAAAAAGGGCGAAAATCCCGGGAAAATAAATCGTCAAAACATGTATTGTCATTTAAACTAAAATGCATACATAATTTTCAGCACTTGGTTGAAAACATCAGCGAAAAATGAGTTGCAAGATTCCACCGAGCAAATTACTTTTTGTTAATATATTTTTAATTTTGCAATATCGGAATATGGGTCAAAACAGGTATTGTCATTTTTAAAATTTAAAAGTGTATACATAACCGCACAATCGGTTGAAGACATCAGCGAAAAAATGAGTTGCAAAAATTCCACCCAAGCAAATTACCCAATTTAAAATATTTTTAATTAATTCCGATATGGGAAATAAAGGGTCAAAACATGCATTGTCATCCCAAAATAAACGTGTTTGGGTTTTCCGGGTCAATCGATTGAAAACAACAGGTTCCCAAAATTGAGTTTTCAAGATTTACCCCGGGGCATTTTACATTGCAAAGTTAAATAAAACTTGTAACAAATTTAATTTTAATGTCAAATTTTTCCTTTTCAGATTAGGGTTTTTTTAAAAAACCTTTGGTAATTTTGGGGTTGGGTTTTAAAAGATAAAAATATTAGAAATTTGATTTATATTAAACATCGAAAAAAATTTCCTTTAAATATACGATTCATTTTTTAGAAAATTTCCCAAATTTTCCTTTTTTTAAACAATTAGTATTTTTCAAAAAGGGATGGAAATTTTATTATTTAAACATGAAACAAAAATTGTAGGGGGTTTATAAAATAGTATTGAATAAAAGAAAACCCAATTTCTAAAAATTTCTCTCTCTTTATCTTCTTTATTTATTATTACATACTATTTTTTACTTTACTATAAATCTAATTTTATTGTTAAATTTTTTCATATTTTTTTATTTATTTCTATATAGTTTTTTTTTTACATATGCTATATATTTTCTGTTGATTTTTTAATATTTTTTCTATGAAACCCTTTTTTTTTATGCTATATATTTTTTTAAATATTATTGTTTTATTATCTTTTCTATAAAACTATTTTTTGATTACTCTTTTTTTATAATTTTTTTTAAATAAAAAATTTGTATTTGATTTATACAGATATACAAACAAAAAAAAAACAACAACAAAAAACAAAAAAAAAAGATTGAAAAAATTATTTTGACTGAAAAAAATTTTTTTCTATGGGGGGGAATTTTATAAACCCTTTTTTTTTTAAAATTTTTTAAAATTTTTTTAAATGAAAAATTTCCAAAACAATTTTTTTCTTCTTAATTTTTTAATAATTTTATAATTTTTTCTCTCTCTCTCACTTCAACAATTCCCTTTTAATCGAGTTTTCTATATAGTATATTTATAAAGGTTTTTAAAATTTTTTTGAAGACATTCTTTTTTTATAAAAAAAAAAAATATTTTTATTAGTTCCCCATTCTTCTTAAATTTAAACACACAGTGTTTTGGAAAAGAATAAATTCCCTTTTCCCCCGGAGTCTCCCCTTCTTAAAATTCCCAAAACTAAAAAACTTATTTTTTTTTTCCGGGTTTAAAGGGATCCGACCCACATTCCGGAACCCTTATTTTTTAAAAACCATAAATGGATAATTTTCATAATATTTAGTGTTACCAGATTTTGGGGAAAACATCTATAAAATTGTGTCTTAAAAAGGGCACATTATTTAAAAAATTTATTTAACTACAATATTTTTTGGGCCAAAAAATTTAACCCTTTTAATAATTTTTTTTAAAACGTTCTCCTTTTATAAAAATGCTTCTATAATAATAATATTTTTGTGTGTGTGTTTATATAAGGGGAAAAAATTTTGGAGAATCTGAACTTGGGTTCTGGAAAAAAAATTTTCATTTTTTTTCAGAGTTTCACCAATTTAAATAATTATCGGCGGTTTTTTTTTCCCAAAATTTCTCCCCTCTACTGTAGTAAAATATGGATAAATCCCCTTCTAAGTTGTATATTTCAAAAAATTTTGGGTTTAGCCTCTGTACAGAGGTCCGAACTTTTATAAATTTATAAGGACAATGAACAAGGGAACATTGGGTTAAACATTTTTAAAAAATCTGTGCATCTTTTTTTTTATGCAATGATGGGATGATGAATGTGAGTATATTTGAGTCATTACCTTTCTGATTTGTAGATGAAATGAGATGTTTTCCCGTTGGAAAAAAAAATATTTTTACTAGAGGGTTTTATATAACAATAGCAATGAGGAAAATAGCAAAAAAATGTATAGATAAAAAAAAGAATAAATAGATCACGATGGTTTTAAAATTAAAACCCAAAACAGCCTTGGGCGAATATCGAATGAAGTGACTTTTGGGGGTTAAGGGTTTCATGAGTAGAAAAAAACGAAATTATTTTTGCAAAAGCTTTCGCTTTCGGGGTTTTTTTGAAAAAAAAATACTTAAACCACATCAATTTTCAAAAAAGTTTTGAAGTATCTCTCAATCACTTTGCTATAATAATTTTACTTTTTTAGGGAAATTTTTCCATAGTTCAGAGTCACAAGTCATGTCAAAGTATTATAACATTACCGCCTGAAAGAGAAGCGGTTTTCAAATTTTCCCTCATCTTAGGACGGTCTACGCAGAAATGGGAGAATACTTCCCAACCCCATTAGTCTACTAGGGGAATCCCATCTATAAATGCCGTATTTATCAACCCTTTAAAAAAAAAAGTGGGGAAACTGTGAAATATAAAACACTTTTTTTTAAATTGAAAAAATTTCCCTTTTCAGGTTTTTTATATACCCACATAATGTTTTTTAATGTAAAAAATCTAATAATTTTTTTTTTTTTTTTTTAAATTTCTATTTATAAAAAAAATTGACGTTTTAGTTTCCCCTAGCTCTGCTGGGGAAAAAATATCCTTCCAAAAAAATTTAATTTTTAGTAATCGTTTACTAAAAAAAGGGGGGGGAAAATTTGACCACCCCTTTTTCCCCCTCTTCACAGATTAAACCGGTGGGACCGTTTGGGTCGCCCGGGGGAACCGTTTTCCAGCGTAGTTTTTCCAAAAAATCCTCAACCAATTTTTCACTTCCCGTAAGCCCCCCCACACAACTTAAATTTTTAAAATCACAATGATTTTTCCTTTCCTCCCCATCCAATGTAATTTCTACCATTTTAGTGATAAATTTTTCACCCCCTCTTAAATTTCTTTTTTTTACTCCACTTTTTAAAAAAAGTACTGGCTAAGATTTGAAAAATATTTTTTCACGAAAAATCATAATTGGGGGCGGGGGGATCGATCCCCTTTTTCTCGCATGCTAAGCGAACTCTCTACCGTCTCAGCTACCCCCTTCCCCCGGGCGCCAACTGTGAATTTAAAAAATGCTGGCCTCAACACCCGGGAAAAAGATCGTTACAGTAACTAGGTCGATATCCCGGGAAAATAAATCGTCAAAACATGGGGATTTTCATTTTTAAAATAAACGGGATACAAAATTTCAGCCAATTTTGGTTTTAAGAACCCGGGTTGAAAACTGAGTTGCAAGATTCCACCCGGCAAATTACCTTTTTTAATATATTTTTAATTAATTGAAAAATCGGAATATGGGGTCAAAAAAAGGATTGTCATTTTTAAATAAAAAGTGTTTTTAAAATTTCAGCCAATCGGTTGAAGACAACAGGTTAAAATGAGTTGCAAGATTCCCCCGAAAACCTTTTACTTCAATTAAATTAAACTTGTAACGTGAATTTTAAAGGGGCAAAATTTTTTTGGGGATCCAAATTTAAATTTTTTTAAAAATTTAGTAAAAGATTTTTAAAGGAAAAAATTTAAAAATTTTATTGAAATTCCACTCGAAAAAATTTTCCTTTTAAAAAAAGCTTTTCCAAAAAAATTTTTAATTTCCTTTTTTTGGGCCAAAGGATTTTTTAAAAAATTTGGAAATTTTATTTTTTTAAAAGAAAAAAAAATTTAGAAATTTATTTATATTAAAATAAAACCAAATTTCCCTTTTAAAATTTCCTTTCTTTTGTTTAATTTCCTTTTTTAAACAATTTTGTTTTTTTTAAAAAATTTTTAAAATTTATTTATTTTTAAAAATAAAAAATTTATTTATTTAAAAAAGTTTTTTAATAAGTAAACCTTTTTTTTTTTAAATTTTCTCTTTTTTTTTTATTTATTATTTTTAATATTTTTGTTTTTTTCTTTACTATAAAACTAATTTTTATTTACTTTTCATAATTTTAAAAAAAATTTATTTATTTTATAAGTTTCAAAAAAGGTAAAAAACCAAACCAAAAAAATTTTAAAATTTTTTTTACTAAAAAAAATTTTTTTTATTAAGGTATAAATTTTTTTTTTTTTAAATTTTAAAATTTTTAAAAATAAAAATTTTTTTTTTATCTTTTTTTAATTTTAAAGTAAAAAATTTTACTTTTTTAACAGATTTCCAAAAAAACAACAAAAAAAAAATTTTTTTAAAAATTTTTTTGAAGAAAATTTTTTTTTTTTTAAAAGGGAAAAAATTTTTTTTTTTAAAATTTTTTAAATTTTAAAGAAAGTTTCCAAAAAATTTTTAATTCCCCTTTTTAATTTTTTAAACCAAAGTATTAAATTTTTTTCAATTTTTTTAAAAACCCCCTTGGGAACCCATTTTTTTCCATAAAGGATAATTTTATAATTTTTTTAATTTTGTTTTTTAAACATTTTTAAAAAAAGAAAAAAATTTTTTTTATTTCCCCCCACAAATTTTTTTAAAAAAATTTGAAAAATTTTTTTTCAAAAGGGGTTTTCCCTTTTAAAAAAATTTTAAATATTTTTTTTTATTTAAGGGGGGGACCCTTCCCGGGAACCCGTTATTTTAAAAAAAAAGGGGTAAATTACCAAATTTTCCAATAAAAAATTTGGGTTTTTTTTTTTAAAATTTTTCCCCCCCCTCTATTTAAAAAATTGGTTCCCCTTTAAAAGGAAATTTCAAAAAATTTATTTAAACTGGTTAAAATTTTGGCCAAAAAAAACTTTGGGGTTAAAATTTTTTTTTAAAACGTTCTCCTTTTTTTTTTTTTATAATAAAAATATTTTGTGTGGGGTTTTATGGAAAAGATTTGGAGAATTTAATTTTTTCCTTTTGGAAAAATTTATTTTTTCAGAGTTTTTCTACCCAAGGGAAAGCCAAAATTTAAAAAACCTTTTTTCCCAAAATTTTTCTCCCCACCCTTGGGGAAAAAATGGAAAAAATCCCCTTTTAAATTAAATTAAAATTTTAAAAAAAAAGTTACCCCTGAAAAGGTTTGCTTTAAATTTATTTGAAAAACCAAAACCCAACCCCTTAGTTAAAAAATTTTTAAAAAATTTTTAACCCCCTTTGCTATAATAATTTTATTTTTTTTTTTTTTATTTTTTGAAATTTTTCCTGTTGGAAAAAGAATATTTTTAAAATTAATTATAAAAAAAAGAAGGGATTTGCAAATTTTGTATTTTGGGGGTTAAAAAAACCCGAATAAAAAAATACTTTTAACCCCCCCAAAACACCCGGGGGAATAAACAAAATGGTATTTAATTAAAAAAAAAAGGGAGTAGAAAAATGGAAAATTTAAAAACTTTTTTGAAATTTAAAACAAAAAAATTTCAAAACCTACAAAAGGTTTTTTTGAAAAAAATCTAATAATTTTTTTAAAAATTTTTTTTAAAAATTTTTTTTAAAATTTTTTGAAATTTTCCATAGTTTAGAGTCACAAGTCATGTCAGAGTATTATAACATTACCGCCTGAAAGAGTAAGCGGTTGCAAATTTTGCCATCATCTTAGGACGGTCTACACGCAGAGTGGAGGAATACTTCTAACCCTCATCAGTCTACTAGGGTAATCCACATCTATAAATGCCGTATTTATCACCTTAAAAATAAAAGTGGTACAACTGTGAAGTATAAAACACTTTTTTGAACATTAAGAAACATTCCTTTGCAGGTTATTATATACCTACATAATGTTTTTTAATGTAAAAGTCTAATAATTTTTGTTGTTTTGTAAATTTCTATTTATAAAGAAATTCGACGTATTAGCTCTCCATATGTCATGCTGAAACAATATGCCTTCCAAAAATTCAATCTAGTAATCGTTACTAAACGAGGGTAGAATTCGACCGGATCTTTTCTCCCTCTCTTCACAGATTAAACCGGTGCGGACCGTTTCGGCTCGCCGGAGTGAACCGTTTTCCAGCGTAGTTTTTCAACACAATCACTCAACCAATTTTATACACTTCAGTAAGCTCCCACACAACTTAAATTTTAAACTCACAATGATTTTTCCTTTCCCACACAATCAATGTAATTTCTACCATTTTAGTGATATTAATTTTTCACCTCTCTTAGTTTATTTTACTCACTTTAAAACAGAAACTCGCTAGTTTGAAAAAAAAATATTTTACACGAAAGAACATATTTAGGCAGGGTATCGATCCCCCTTCCTCTGCATCCAAGCGATTCTAAAAATTCTCAGTTACGCTCCGTCGCCAACTGTGTAATTGAAAAACATCTGGCCTTAACACCTGAACAAAGATTTTCACAACTAGGTACGGAATATAATCCCAAACATGTATTTCATTTAAACAAACGTGTTCAAAATTTCAGCATCAACGGTTGAAGCATCAGCTCAAAATTGAATTGCAAGAAAGAGGGGATTCCACCCGAACAAATTACTTTTAATTTATATTTTAACAAATTGCGATATCGGAATATAAAGGATCCAAACATGCACTTCATCCAAATAAACGTGTATAAAAAATTTAAAAGTTTAATCGATTGAAGAATCAGCTTAAAAATTGGTTAAAGAGGAGAGAGATTCCCACCCGAACAGATTACTTTAATTAATATACGTATTTTTAACTAATTGCGATATCGGAATATAAAGGTTCAAAACACGCACTGTCATCCAAACTAAACGTGTATACAAAATTTCAGCTTAATAGACTG
Organism: Trichonephila inaurata madagascariensis; assembly: GCA_019973955.1. Lineage (NCBI taxonomy): Eukaryota > Metazoa > Arthropoda > Arachnida > Araneae > Nephilidae > Trichonephila > Trichonephila inaurata. The sequence goes on from BMAV01022026.1 coordinate 20,489, forward strand.
AAGACAACAGCTTCAAAATTGAGTTGCAAGATTCCACCCGAACATTTTACATTGCAAGTTAAATAAAAGCTTGTAAAAATATTAGAAATGTGTTTTTTTTCTCATTCCTTTCTTTTAATCGTGCTGAGCCACAGCCATCTATGGCAAGGTACAGCTATTGCAAAAATATTTTAAATTAAAAATATTATTTTCAGTAATATTTAATTAAAATAGTGTTTTAATGTAAAACACATACATTGGAAAATAACATATTGAAAAATTAGAGTTTTACGGACATTATAAGTTTTTTATGCCTTTACAAACTTTAAATGCTATTCTCAGACTTTTAGTTTTGAAGGTATACTTGTTTTCTAATCCCTAAGACCTTTTCACTGTTCAAGATAGTGCCTTGAAATTTTTAGTATATATTCCCAAATGTGTATGTTCTATTAAACGTGGAATGGATTTAGAGTTGAGATCACTAATTATTTTTTAAAAAAATGCTAAATTTGATATTTTAAAAAGTTTTGTGTTTTCCAGGTTTTTCTAGAAAAATAATTATTAAAAATCAACTAGGGAATAGATTTTCAAATCCACATACTAACTTTTATTCACAATAATCTAAGAAACACAAATAACTTAAAGTGTCTAAAAATTTTAAAAATTGAGTATTTTATAAATTTTAAAAAAACAAAAAATTCCTAATTTTTTAACATTGTAAAATAATGCCTGGTCAAACTGACTTTTTACTTACAGAATCAGATTAATAATACAATCTAAATGTAAAACATAAATTATTTTTACTGTAACTGTCACCAAAAAAATTTTGTGAAAAAGGATACTGTGTAGCCTTAAGGGAAAAGATATTTTTGAGCATCAAGGGTTGAAGACTTTTCGAAATGTGCCAAGATTGCCAAATGGAGTGAATTTCAGTCAAACGTAGCAGTCAGTCATGACAGCTGCATCCTTCAGACTACGTCACATGCAATGAGGTAAATCAGAGTTGCGAATGAGTGCTGTTCGTTTTTTCATCATTTCTCTGGATAAAAAAAATGGTCTGATACTCAATTATGCTTTAGTTGGCTTTGTGGTTTAGATGTAGCGTGTCTACTTAAGGTATCCTACTACGTTCGGAACGGTAATTTTAAAAAAGCGCATAAATGGATAATTTTCATGATATTTAGTGTCACTTAGATTAGAATATAAGCATAAAATTGTTTTAAGGATATTTTGACAAAGAAAGTTATTCAAATACAATATTTTGGCAAAAAACTAACTTAGAATAACCTTTTTTTTCAAAATGTTCTCCTTTTATAAAAAAATGCTTCTAAAATAATAATATTTTGCTTATATAAAGTAAAGACGTCTCCAGAGAGTCTGGACTAGGGATTTTGAAAAATTCACATTATTTTCAGAGTTACCACCAATTGAAATAATTATGGGAGTTTTTTTCTTAAAATTTCTCCCTCTGTTGTCGTAAAACATGGATAAACCCACTTCTAAGTTATATATTTCAAAAATTCTAGTTGAGTCTCTGTAGAGAGGTCTGAGCTATATACAGGCAAACTATTATTATAATAGAAGCATTTTTCACAAAAGGAGAATATTTTGAATATTGGTCATTTTTTGTCAAAATATTGTACTTAAATAATTTCTTATTGTAATAATATTCTTAAAACAATTTTTTTTTACATTTTCAATCGTACTAAAATCAAAAAA
>BMAV01022027.1:4913-18711 GCA_019973955.1 Trichonephila inaurata madagascariensis
CTCTATAATCCACTCATCATAATAAATTGAACAGAGAAGAATTTGTTGAAGTTACATATAAAAATAAAAAGCAGTCCACATTAAATGCAGCGCAACAGCGCTGGTGGAGGGGTAGATGGGAAACCACTCTCCCAGTTGATTTAGTTTCTGTTTCGCTTTCATAGGAAAACGAAGAGAAAATGACATCACATCTCCATGACAGCAAAGCCCGTCTTTCAACCGTCTGCCGCATCTCGACGGAACGAGGAAAGAGGGGATATATTTCTTTAATAAAGGATTAAGAGAATAATATTTTTAAGGCCATTACACGATACCTCTAAGATAACTGCGTGCGGTTTTTGAAACTGTATCAGGTATCGTTCTCTTAAAGTGACCGTATTTCAAAATTACGACGTCAGTCATCAACAGCCCACTTGCTTCAGGGGGCGATGCGAATTGAAATCAAATCAAATCAAATGTAAAGCAACATGAAAGCTATCAGTGACGGACCTCGTAATTTTGAGCCTCGTTTCATTGACGAGGACGACATCTGAGCTGCTACCTCCATTTCCAAGCCACCACGTAAATGTAAGGATTTTCATCCACGAAAGATTTAGCGTGAATCAACCCCTCTACACGGTGGGTTTTCAGTGTCACCAGTACTCGAACTCGTGACTCGCTGGCCACTAGGTCATGACCGCTCGGCTATTGTGGCCGTCAGGTTTGAATTTAAATTAAAATACATTGTTAAAACGCTGGGAATTCGATGAGACTATTAAGTCATATCGACTCTTTATGAATTGAATGTATTTTTAAAAATTAAAAATAATAAAATGTAAAATTGGTTAATTATAAACTGAAATGTTAGTTCATTTTGCACTTCAATTCTTTTGTTTGTAAGCGAATTTTCTCTCTTTTACTCCAGCAACTTTAAAAACATTCAGGAAAATAAGATCACAAGAACTCTTCAGAAAAACTCAATTATGAAGTCTTCTTTTCGTAACTCTTTCGCCGATCTTTTTACTAATTTTGATGAGGATTGTGCTGACATCAGAAGGATATCAAGATGTAAATCCAAGGAATAATACAGAGGAAAAATGCAGGTAAAATATTTTGATGTATTATGTTTTTAGTACTTGTAAATGTTTGTTAGATGATCGGTTTTTTAGTTTAAAGCGTGAAAAATATACAACAGATCCGATGTATATTAATGACCATCAGTAGCGCACACAGAAATTTTTCAAGGGGGGAGGGGGTCCGGGGTTGAAAGTTCACCATTCTTGTATCATGTTATTTTTGATTTTGTCGATTTTCAGGAACAAAACACAGTAAAAAACTAATTATTGAATAAATAATTAGCATTAATTAATAAAATTAATCATTAATAACAAATATTTAATTACATTTTACGTATTATAGAATTATAACCAATCGGAAAAAAACCAAGGGCTTTGGGGGGTGGGGTCCGGACCCCCAGGACCTCCCCCTTGTGTGCGCCACTGATGACCATCACTACGGTATTGAAATATAATATAACGTGGCAAAAATTCTGTTAACTTCGATTTTCATTTTAATTATTTTTTTTTTTTGTTTTTGTCCTCACTGCCGTTTGAAAACATCGCTCAGAATATTTTACATAAATGTAATTTAATTTTCAAATGAAAAACATGTTTTTTGTATTGCGATCGGATTCTTACAACAGATTAAAAATTGCATCTTTCGATCAAATTTCTTTAATTTATACGATCATATCATTCCAAATTTTCGTTTTCGTTGCCAAATTATTCTTATTTTATTTTAAAGTAACATTACAAAGGGTAAAGTGAGATGTTTATAAATTGAATGTTTTTAGAAAAACGCATCGCTCTTCCTATTCTCAAATAGAAGGATAAAGAAAATATGATTTTCACATGTAAAGAAATCTGTATTCTCGACATTTTAACTTTTTTTATTTTTTATTTTACAAGAATGAAATATCTGTTTTGTTAGTTAATATTCACATTTTTAGTGAACAGAAGTGTAAGGTGGTATTTTATTTGAAGTTTTTTGTACATAATTTGAATAGAAAGAGTTGCGATGAGACCGTTAATGTTTGAAAGGCTTAGGGCAAAGGTTCCCAATTTTATAATGGAATGGGTACCTGTGAAATTGAGAAAAATAGTGGTAAGTGCTTGTCACATTTCAAATAAAGAGTAAATCAAGTATTATATGCATTTATTAAGGAAAGGGAACAAATCACTAGAATATTTAAATATTTTCACATACATACCGTTGTGAGTCTATGAAAAAGCTTTAATTAATCTTAAGTTAAACAAAATTAAGATAAAATGAGCTAGGTAAAAATAAATAAAATAACACCAAGAGTAAACATACAATTAGAAAAGCAAAAAATATAGTAATTTAAAATCAGTGCATCAAACAGAAAAAGATAAAAAATATTTTATAAAAATTAAAAAGAGGTATCAAGAAAAGTTGTCTAGAACTGACAGAGATCCTGGTCGAGTTATTGTGTGTGACTCCCCGATACTTGGGATTTCTTTAAGACATTACTAAAAAAAAAAAAATGGGGGGGGGGGCGAGCACCGTGATCAGTGTCGCCATTTTTTCGAGTCATTTCGACTCTTCGCAACCAGCGCATGTAAAGATATCAGCCGGTGCGACTGCATGCACAAGAAGGAAAAGCTCTGGTTTATAATGTTAGATCATTATAAGTATATATATCCAACTCCAGATATTTAAAAACAAAATACCATATTTACTCGAATATAAGTCGCACCCCAAATTCTCTGCACGTTTTTGAGGGAAAAAAATGTATAAAAGCCTCCTCAATATCTGATACTTAAGAAATTTTTTTAAAGAAATTTTTTAAAAAAATTAGAGTAAGAAATAAAAAGAAATTAATAGTTAGTTTATTTTACCAGTATTAAAAACTTTCAACTACATACATGAACTTGTAATTATTCTAACAGTCAGTATCATGTTTCCAAAATCATTCGTTACTCCCATTGTCACATCTAACTTCGGAATTGATGCCGGTGTTACCATTTTACCACACGGTATTGGCTTCCATGCAACATTTTTTTTAAAAAAAGCCTTTTTGAAGAATGCAAAAGAATTATTGAAGACTGTTGAACATTTACAAGGGAAAACTGTATCATTTTGCTTACGCCATCGACGTATGTTTGTTTCATTCGCATCAAATTTTCAATAGCCGTTGTTCTGTTTCCATTTTTTTTTTCCAGCATACAAAATAACCTCTTTTTTCATACTTGTATCATAGTAAACTCGCCTTGATGCCATCACCGATATCTTTGTTGTTTAGTTAATTAAAAGAAAGCGTTTACAAAAAAACCCCACGAACCTAAACCCTAAGCATAAGCCTAAACACGAACAGACAACGACACTTAGGATAGACTGAATACTGGAGAAAAAAACAACTCCGGAATGGGATAAGTCATCGACGCAAGTGGCCAGAATGGACGGTTACATTTTTTCTTTAGAAAAGGATGGAAACTTAATTTCCCCCTTCCAACAAATGGTTTGCCTTCGATTCTAAGCCGCATCCGATTTTCAGTAGCATTAACACTGAAAAAATAGTGTGAGTTAGATTCGAGGAAATACGGTAGTTCACAAATCATTATTTAAAAATCCAGCCGAGGATAATTTTTTTTTCGCAATCCAGTTAAATATCTAAAAAATTTTACATTCCATACAAACTTGAATTTGAACACCTTATATAACCAGTGGCGTACGCAGACCCCTCTTATGGGAGGTGAGTTTATATTATAAAAATACTTAAACGAGTAAACTCCGGGGTAAACTATGCTGTAAAAATTAAAAATTTGTTGGTCAATGGGGAGGCGGCGTAATTGTGAGCCCTAACCCTTTTTGTAAGCCACTGCATATGAGATTTGTTAAGAATAGAACTTAGTAAAAAATGGGTGGGGGTTGAACACTGTGGTCAGTGCTGCCACAATTTCTCTTCCAGTTATTTTTACTTTTTTATAAATAGCTTCGTGTAAGCGCATGGTTAGGAAACCCTGGCGCAGTAACCAATCGAGGTGCTGTTAACGACTTTGCTAAAAAAAATCTTGATGAGAATTCTATTTACCAATATTCGGATTTCAAGTAAGCATTATATTGTACCAAGCAATCATTTATACTAGATTCTTTAATATTCCTGGATTAAACTACGGAAGGATAGAATTACAAAAACTTTTAATTTGTGTTAAGGAGGAGTATGTTGTGCTTAAATGTGTGTGTGTGTGTGGAGATTTGATGTCAAATACACAGCCTCTCTCTCTAGTCTTAATATATTTGGGGGGACACAGGCAAATAAATAAATCTCACTCTGTGATGTCGAAATTTTTACGAATGCTGTGTTTCGTCATCTGAATTTCAAGGTTTCTTTCCGAAATCGTCAAAAATATCTCGAAAGCACCATGGTCCAGTGCTTTGCAGGACACCCACATCTACATCTGCTGGGGGTCCGCCGCATTCTGGAATGAATTCATTGCGTATTCAGTCCGCGACCGGTTTTACAACGCTGTTTAAAACAAGTAGACTGACATACCTTTTTTATTTATTTATTTATTTTTTGCTTCTTTTCCCGATCGATTTATTTGCTGTGTAGAAATCGTGTAATTGGCGGATTTCGGTAGAGCAGGCATGGGGAGTTGAAGTAATGACACTATATAACAAATTCAGAGGTATATTTCGTTCTAGAAAACTATTAACGAACCATTCACATGTTGAATATAAAAATAAAGTAAAATAATTGTTTTCTCAAATAAGTATAACCCAGTGAATTTCTCTCTTTTTTTATGCACAAAAAACAGCTTTAGACGGAATAAAAATGTATCAAATATCTTACCTCGATGATTTATTTCTCCTTTCAAATATCGATTTCTTATATGGTTGAATGCACGGGGCTGTTGGGTGGTTGGTCATGGTCTCGAACTTTTGGTTGACGTTATCGAGTTTTGGGTTCGAGTCTAGAAGCAACTGAAGACCCTCTCCTCCCCCTTGTAGAATTGCTGATGCACGTTAAATTTGTTAAGGCTCAAAGTGCTCAAGTCGAGGTAGTGCGAAAGTTTGGAGAGCGGGCTACCGGATGAACTCGTTGCAGGTGTAACTTAGTCTCGGGTTTGAAACCAAGTGCTACTGAAGACCCGCCGTGTAGAGATACTAGTTCACGTTAAGTCTATCACGGTTCAAAATCCTCCTGTTGGCGTGGTGTGTAAGTTTGGAGAGGTTAGATGCCAGCTTAGATAGAGGAGAGTCAGTTTCTTGGGATACCATTTCTATTTCTAAAAATAACTTTATTGGTTTTTAATAAAATGTCCGAAATCATTAAAGGTATATACTACATTGTAAGGAATTATCCCCCTTATCAAAAAATAATTTATATATATTTTTTTAAAATGAAAAATTTTATTTTGTAGAAAAATGATAAATGGAGGACATAAAGGAATAGTCGGGTAGTATGGAATAGGTGGTTTAAACCATTGGAAAACTAAATAAACTTCATAAAACGTAGTTGTTTTTAAATATAAAGGCCACATTTTTAAGAATACGTGAAAGTCATTTCTGTTTCGAATCTATTTACAAAAATCACAAATATAATCTTTCTCTGCTAATACTCAGTATTGTGGAATACTAATGACTCGCCATATTGAAAAATGAACCTTTAAATTGAAGGACAAAACATTGCCAGCTAAAAAAAGACCACAGTATCACAAACTACAATTCTCTTAGTGTACATTATGTTTAGCTTTTTATAAATGTTCACAAAGTCGCATGTGTACTAGTAGATTAAGATATTTGAAAACTCTTATCCGCAAAAACTTTTAGAAATCGCAAAACACACTTTGTTTTGTAGTGAGTGGTATGGCAACAGCAAGTGGTCAACTCTCACTGCATAACGGGCTTAAAAATAATTTTCTCTTTAATCCTTTCTGCTGAAGAAATTCATCCCTTCTCCCCTCGTTCCGTCGAGATGCGGCCACCGGTTGAAAGAAGGGCTTGGTTGCATGGAGATCTATCGTCATTTTCTTTTGATTTAGTTCCGGATTCCTTCGAAACTGAATCCGGAACTAAATCAACTGGGAGAGTGGTTTCTAACTCACCCCTTCACCAGCATTGCTGCGTTGCACTGTATAGCGATTGCTATCTATTTTTATGTAACTTCAACAAATTATTCTTTTTTCAACTAATTCTGACGAGTTAATATTAGAGCTTTCTCTAAGGTTCCATGTAAATGTATAACCCTTACCGTTATCATGAGAGTCTTTCTTTTTTCTGCAGTTCAAGATTCTCCGACGCATTTGTAGATACAGAGTCATAACCTCGATATTCCATAATACCCGACTCTCGTCTACCTCGTTACTTGAGAGTGGTTCAAAATTACGAGGTCTGTCGTCCCTCGCCGTCCTGTAGTGTAAAATGTACTGAGTTAAAAACAATCAAATCAAATCAAATTGATGTTTTGATGATTGACCTCTTGTAAGGCTCAATGGAAACAATGAAGAGATATTTAACTTATCTGAATTCAAGTCGATATAAATGCCCCAATTCTATATTAATACTATTCTTTAAAATTTAATACAATGCCTTTTTTATTCTATACTCCATTAAACTTATGTTTTAATGTTAATTTTCCCATACAAGTGTAGTAATGTAAGTTGCATATTTACAATACCATGCGTTTTGTTTTTCCAGAAGTTCCATGAAATTATTCCAAAAGCGACTCGAAAGATTTTTTTCGGTTTATCCGAGATCTATAAATGAAAGTTAAATTCAGTTTTCGTTTAAAAAGCTCTGAGAAGAGAATTTTAGTGTTGATTTGGTTTTTCATTTACATGCCACACTCTAAAGCAGCGCAAGGGCTAATGCCCGTGGGTCTCGTAATTTTGAACGAGAACACCACTTATCTGGCACTCACTTTCCAAATTTCCACACCATACCAACGTGAGGACTTTGGGCCTCCACAGATATGAAGTGCATCAACGCCTCTAATGGAAAGTCTGCAGTGGCATCAGGACTCGAACTCAGGACACGAATTTGTGACTATAATCACTCGGTTACCACCCCCACAGGTTAGAGGTAATTAAAAAAAAAATCAGGAATATATCAATTAATAAATTTGTGTGACTGTAAATATTTTTTTTTCGTTCAAAATTATCTGCCTACACCCTGCATTATTTTCTGTTCAATCTAATACATTCCTATAGGATTGATTGAATATTAACGTCGCACTGTTCAACAACACGAGGGCTTTTGGCGACGGACCACGTAATTTTGAACCATGGTCAAGTGACGTGGACAACACCTGAGCTTGCACCCCCCTCTCCTAACTACCACACCACACCAGCTCTCGACAGATTTAACGTGCATCGCTGCCCTACACGGCGGGTCTTTAGTGGTAACGGGCTCGAACTCATGACAAGGTAAGCCACGGTCCGATACCTATACCACTCGGCTACCGCGGCCCCATTCCTGTAGGAAATCCGATTTGTGTTTTCAACCATGGTTAAATTCTGATTTAATAAATTTTGTTAAAATCATTCAGTGGCGCACACGAGGTCCTAGGGGGTCCAAGGCCTCCCTCCATAGCCCTTGATTTTTTTTTCGATTGGCTATAATCCTATGTATATATTGCGTAAAACTTATGTATTTGTTATTAATAATTGATTTTATTAATTAATGCTAATTAATTATTCAATAATTAACTTTGCATTGTTTTTGTTCCCGAAAATTGACACAATCAAAAGAATACGTTGGGCGGCGTATTGGAGCATGATACCAAAATGGTGAACTTTCGACCCTGCCTTACCCCCATTTGAAAACATTTTGTGTGCGCTACTGAAATTATTAGTAATATTGTGAAACTGAAATTCAAATGCATTCGGACCCCTATGTAACGAATTCACAGGGACCGATCATTTTATTCGTTGTTCCGGGGTTATTCGTAATATCGGAGTCCTAAAAAAAAAATACAAACTTTTTACATTTACCTTTTGGAAACTCTATAATAAGCAATTACACAGAAATGTCCTTAGTTATAAATTACACACTTTTTATTCATCAGCTAAAAATACTATTAGGGAATTATTATTCACCAGCTAACAGAAAATTTTAAAATACTTGTAGATGCTTGACAATCTTTTTCATTCCTAACACGAAAGAGTTCATCTCTTTGACTTAATGCAGAGAAGAAAATACTACATCATTTATATTTACTACATATGTCTTCACAGTTCCCTAACATTGTAAGGCATTAGAAAATGTAACAGTAACAATGTAGAAATGTAAGAGTTTTAGAAAGGAATTTCCTCTGTCTTATTCAGAACTCATGCATGCAATAGCTTAGACTCCAGACCGATCTGTGGTCTCTAAGGTCCGGTAATGGGCTGCAACCTTACCTGTCGAAATCAGTCTTTTCTGTTTCATATAAAAAGGATATATGTCATGTGAAAAGAAATTAAATTTTTGAAGTTATACTTTTGGGGCGTTAGAGAAATAGGATGAGGGTAAATTTTTACAATGCGCGCGCACACCGTCACGGATGCGAAAATCCTTTGTCTAGAAATATACAGAACGGGACAAATCATTCCCGCCTTCGAAATTCTCAGAAAAATATTTCTCTTCACTTCCCTGAAGAAGGGGACACCCGGGTTCGAACCGGAGACCTCTTGATCTGCAGCCGAATGCTCTACCACTGAGCTATACACCCACGTCAGCAAACCTTTGCTTTGTGTTCCGTAGGAACGTATACGAAAATGCTTTGTCTAGAAATATACAGAACGAGACAGATCATTGCCGCCTTCGAAATCCTCAAAAAGATATTTCTCTTCACTTCCCTGATGAAGGGATCATCCGGGTTTGAACCGAGGACCTCTCGATCTGCAGTCGAATGCTCTACCACTCTGAGCTATACCCCCGCGTCAGCGAACCTTTGCGTTCCGTAGGAACGGATACGAAAATGCTTTGTCTAGAAATATGCAGAACGGGACAGATCATTCCCGCCTTCGATCCCCTCCCCATATTATTGGTCCTATCGTCCCTGTGCGGGGGTGTTTAAATTTATTTAAATCGTGATTATCTCAGGTTTGGCTGGTTCGATTGACTGAAGGTTGGTATCGTTCAACTCTGCTCATGACCGCCTTTCGTCCTTGGCCCAGTTTGCCCTGCTAAAGAGTTTTAGAAAGATTTTAATCTTGTTACGCCAAAGAAGTATAACTTCTTACGTGCGTACATAAGTACACACACACAATTTTTTTTCTAAGCCAAAATAATAATAATAATAATAAATTTCGCTGTTGAAATAATTTGTTAATTTAGGGTTCATTGTTCGTTAAATAAGGGATTTTTGCCTTTATTTTAATCGGGGGGGAAAGAAAATTCGTTAAATCGCGAAGTTCGTTAAATAGGGGTTCGGTAAATCAGGGTTCAACTGTATGTTTATAGTATTGCAGAAACATTGATGATATTTAGTGAAATTGTAATAATGTGAGAGTAAATTTTTCAGGGGTTTTTTTTTTTAAATAAATTAGAAAAATCTTTTAAGGAATAGAAAAATGCATTTCTTATTAAGTATAAATAACTTAACAATTTTTTTAAATGCAACTATAACAGTTGTTGAGTGAAAAATTTTTTTTGTTAGAGGAAGAAAACGTCTACGATCATATATCTGTAATCAAAAAGTTTGGATGTAATATAAGCGCATTTATGTCGTGTCTTCACAGCAGAATGGTCAATGTTGCGAAATTTTTACTTCTGTCGAGTCTAAAAGTACTCACGTTGGCATGATATGCAAGTTTTGAAAGCAGGATGCCAGTTCAGGTGATGTACTCGTCACTGGACTGACACCGTTGTACGGTGTCAATAACCTTCTTATTTCTTCAAAATGTGACGTTAATAACCCCATTTCATTGTCTTTTAATTTATAGTCTCTGAATGGAGTGACTTCTGCTTCATATACAATGAAATTCGCTTAACGCGAAAACGCTTAAGACGAAATATTGGTTAACACGAAGAAATACAACGGGCCCAATAAACTATATATTTCAATGAATTTTTTTTTCTTTTAACAAGAAGTGAAAATTGCTTAACGCGAAAAGATTTCCCTTCTGGGAATGAACAAAATCGGAAAACACCAGCTACGCAGGCGAAATTTAAGAGCGGAGAGGCTAATTTGGCTTTGAACAGAGACTATGACCTATGACATGAGCCAATCTCGTTTATCTAAGCTACATTCACCACCCCTTCAAACACTACACAAAAACATCCGAAGTGAAGAACATTAAAAAAAATATGCGCAGTTATTTAGGCTCACATTCGATTCATGAAACGAATAAAAAAATGACAGACATCGAACAATTTCTGGACAGTTCCGTACTAAAAATGGCAATGCGAAGAGAAATATCGGATTGTTTTTCAAAAAACTCAGTAAATGTTTTATTTAAAAAAAAAAAAAAACCGAGAAAAGTTTGTATTAAATTTCATTAATTTCTTATGCATGTTTTTGTTTCATTAATTTATATTAAATACATGCATATAGACATATATATGTAAATAAAATGTGCTCTATTAATCTTATAAACCTACTTTTATTGAATATATGATTTTTTTAAATTTTTGTAATATCCTTTAATACGAAAAAATATTTCAGTTCCCTTAGTTTCGTGTAAAACGATTTTCCCTGTATACGTTCATCATATGAGCCTTTGAAGTATAAAAATAGATGTTAGACAGAAAATTTCAATGTAAAAAGGGTATTATTCATAATTCCAAATAAAAATTTAAACTAACAGTTATAGCAAATATAAATTCTCTTAAAAATGAAATGTGATTTAGATTTATGTGAAGAGGGATAGACCAGCGTACAATTATACAAAACATTTATGGATTACAGGAGAGGTTTAACAACTTTTTTTTTTGTCTCATAGACCCCTTGCCACGTTTTTCGGTTTTTGGTGAGTGAGTGAATTTGGTGTTTTATGGCGCAAGAGCCAGTTTTGGCTATACTGCGCCAAACATTCATAGGTCTGTGGTCTGGACGGGAAAAGAAAAGGAGAAATTGGATGACAAGATGGAGGGTCGAAAATAGAGAAGGATCACTGGGGTACTCCGGGGTCGTGACACCCGTGTTTACCAACTTTGGTTTTTGGTAGACCCCTGCTTACCTAATATTGAATTTTTGCAAATTTATCAACTTAAATATGTCTTTTTGACTTTAAAAATTTTGATTTCTAACTGTAGTGAAGTATAGTGTTTTAAAACTTAGGAAACGCATGTTAATTAAATTACAATTTAATTAATACATAAAATTACTAATCAATAAACAAATGTTTATAATAGGAAGAAAGAATCTGGTGTGCTCCAATAACAAATTTCCAACATTTGGCATCAATCTTGCCAGGTTTAACCCTAAATCTTCGGTTAGTCGTGTCATGTCCTTTTCTTTCTCCCCCCTCCCTTTTTTTTAGGAATCGGCAACCGCGAAGAAATTCCTTCTCTCACTAGGAAAAGCAATTAAAAACTTTCTCACAATACACCATATTTCGGGATAAATAACAGGTATCTCTTTTTAAAGCCAAAATTGTTGACATCCGTTTCTAAACTTTACTTTAAGATCTCCGTTATACTGCCTATTCCGATCCGTTTTCAAACATCCTCCTGTAGCTGAACAGTGCGATTTTAATATTCACTCACTCACTTACTCACCCGATCAGTTAATTCCTCACGTAATGTTATTTTTTTTTCCATTGTGACCTCATGAATTCATTGCCTACATTCGTCAAAGTATTCTTAGTTTCAAAATCTGAATAAAGAGCATTTAAATGCTTAAGGTATCCGACTACGTTCGGAACCGTGATTTTGCAAAAGCGCCTAAATGGATAATTTTCATGATATTTAGAGTCACTTAGATTAGAATACATGTATACAATTGTTTTAAGGACATTTTTTGACAAAAAGATTTATTTAAATATGATATTTTGGAAAAAAATTAACTTAGAATAATTTTTTTTCAAAATCTCCTTTTGTGAAAAATGTTTCTAATATAATAATATTTTGCCTGTGTATAGCTCAGACCTCTCTACAGAGGCTCAACGAGAATTTTTGAAATATATAACTTAGAAGCGGGTTTATCCATATTTTATGACAACAGAGGGGAGCAATTTTAAGAAAAAAACGATGTGTGATAATTATATATATATTTCAATGGGTTGTAACTCTGAAAATAATGTGAATTTTTCAAAATTCCTAGTTGAGCCTCTGTAAAGAAGTCTGAGCTATATACAGGCAAATTATTATTACAATAGAAGCATTTTTCGCAAAAGGAGAACATTTTGAAAAAACATTATTCTAAGTTAATTTTTTGCCAAAGTATTGTATTTAAATAAATTTTTTTTTGTCAAAATGGCCTTCAAACAATTTTATACATGTATTCTAATTCAATTGACATTAAATATCATGAAAATTATCCGTTTATGCGCTTTTTTAAAATCACGGTTCCGAACGTAGTCGGATACCTTAACGTAGGTTAAAACGCTATTTTCCTGGCAGATTTGTGTGCGTACTATTGAGAAACTGGGAAAATTCATAGCGTCCAGTATTATACCCCTTTAGCTTCTCTGGCAAGAAACACTGAAATGATGGTCCTTGTTTTAACAAAATTTATATTGCCACCTTGTAACTGCAAATTAACCTCATTCATTTTAGTAAATAAATCTGTTAAATAGGTAAATTCCATTGGTTTCCATTGGATCAAATTTTCTTTCAAAAATATAACGCGATCTGGTTAAGTCAGAACCACTATCGTAGACTGATTCCCATTTACACTTACCTCATAGACCCCCAAATAATATTTCACTGAAGCGGACTATTTGCATGTTGTCTTAGACCACTTTGGCAATCACTGGGTTACAGTATATATATTTTTCAATTCCTATTATTAACTCACACTCTCTCTCTATATATTTATTTATTTATCTTGGTGGAATTTTCAATCGTTAATAAAATACATTTTAAAGCGCTCAATTGAGCTGAAATTTTATATACAGGATTATTTTGGATGACAATACAGAAATTTAATTACAATTAATAAAAATTAATCGATTAAAACTAATTATTCAAAGAATTTCAAATTCAGCCACGTTCATCATTTTTGGCGACTTAGCGACTCTTTTGGCAACGTGTGTCAAAACTTGAAAATGTTTTTTTTCTCATGTGTTAAACAATTCAGTTGAACTGAAATTTTATAGACACGATTGTTTGGGATAACACAATATGATACTTTAATGATAATTAATAAAAATCAATTACCACTTAATGTTGGGATTCTGTCATATGTATATACATATGTATATTAATTGTAACTATTTAATAAAAAGTAGCTAAAATAAAATTTTTCTTTGTTGATCAAAGTAGGAATTGAGTTAAATTTTTTTTTTATATTACTTGTTTAATATATTGTTTGCTTAACACACACTCGTACAATAAGAAAGATGCCTAATTTTCATTAAATTAACGTTCAATTGATTGGTTTAATTTGGCGGCACACTAACAAGGAGAAATTCGTTAAAAAAAATTTTACTTATCTGTAATACACTATGTAAAATAGTTTATAATAATAATTTTCAAAGTTAAATAAAATAATATGTGCGACAAAGACAACAAAATGTTTATCGAGTAATTAATTAAAAATTAATTATAAGAATACATTTAGTGCAAAATTTGAGCTCGATGATTTTTGATCATTTCGTTTATGTTTGGTCATGAAAATGATAATGCCACTCTCATTTCTTGATCTACA
>BMAV01022027.1:20129-47020 GCA_019973955.1 Trichonephila inaurata madagascariensis
ATGGAACAAAATTATAAAATTATTGTATTGTCATTGGTCCTTGACAAATGGGCAAAATTTCGAATTAATCTGACCATTTAAAGTTGGTAAAAATCGAGTTCAATAGATTCCATTACATACAGGGGAAGCTAATAATAGCGTGTTAAAAACATGCAGGCAGTTCCGAAGGATATTCTCAGCTGAAGTAAGCCAACTTAGTGAATATGTGACTCACATTACCAGAACGTGTATTATTGGCCAAGCTGTTTATTACCTTAATCATCCACACCTCCTCGTGGGCTTATAACCCGACATAAGCTACGTAAGGGGGCTTTATCGCTTAATGCTCTTTGAAAGGAATGATTAAGAAGATCTTAGAAACAGAGCCACTGACAATTAGCCCAGTCAGAGGACGCAAACCTGTGTCGGAAGAGGCGATAACAGACGTTGCAACTGTAATCGCCGACGGTGGACAGGAATCTATTGTTGGTACACACATCACAGATAGTGTGGAATATTTTTTTTTTTTGTTGACATAATTGCGGAATGTGCAGCGAATGCGCGTGCAACATGTACAGAGAATGAATATATCATACTGAACGACGAATTCAGTACGACGATTATACTGAATTCAGGGCCACTTTTCCGCTTAGGCACGTGACTAGGGCGCATAAAATTTAAGGGCACTAAAAATTGGAGGACGAAAGAAAGAGAAAAAAATTAAAATTACAGTGAACATGTTACCACCTAGAGAGTCATGCGATAAGCCTTTTTGTTCTTCAGATGATATAGACTGGAATGAAATGAGATGGCTAATTAAAAGCTCAACAGTTTGATGCTACTTTGCCCTCAAAACGCTATTACAATGAAAGTGATTTCAATGATGTTATTAAGGCTATCTTCGGCTAATGTTAAAGAATAGGACCCAAATTCTGAATATTTTTTCAGATATAAAAGAACTCCAACATTAACCGCTTCCCTTACAAATTTTTTTTTGAAAAAAATTGCAAACAAGTAATATAAAAAAATAGTTTTTAAGTCAATTCCTACTTAGATCAACAACGAAAAATTTTATTTTAGCTACTTTTTATTAAATAGTTACAATTAATATAAATATGTATATACATTGTACAGAATCACAGCATTAAGTGGTAATTAGTTTTTTTTAATTATCATTAAAGTATCGTATTGTCCTTTTAATTTCAGTCCAACTGAATGCTTTAATATGCGAGAAAAAAACCTTTTCAAGTTTTGACACAAGTCACCAAAATGGTCGCCAACGTGGCTGTATTTGTAATTCTTTAAATAATTAGTTTTAATCAATTAATTTTTATTAATTATACTTAAATTATATATTGTATTGTTATCCAAGTGAGTGAGTGAATATTAACGTCACACTGTTCAGCTACACGAGGGCTTTTGGTGACGGACCACGTAATTTTGAAGTGATGTGGACGACTCCTGAGCTGGCACCCCCCTCTCCTAACTACCACACCACACCAACGGGAGGATTATTGTTATCCAAAATGATCCTGTATATAAAATTTCAGCTCAATTCAGCGCTTTAAAATGTATTTTATTAACGATTGAAAATTCCACCAAGATAAATGAATAAATATACAAATATATAAATAAATAAATATATAGACAGTGCGAGCTAATAGTAGGAATTGAAAAATCATCACATTTTTTTAAAAATTTTATTCTTAAATACAAGGAAACGAAACGAAACAAAATATGTAGGTTTTAAGTTGAATTATTATTTTTTTTACAGGTGTATAAGAGCATTTAGTTTTAATATTAGTTTACTACACCGAGTTATCTCGGGCAAATGGGAAAAAGTTAACTATTAGTATTTTTATGATAGTTTTTGAAACAAGGGACAACACAACGTGATACCTGACATTCTGTAAACTGGTATCTGGTCTCTTTTCTTACTGGCTTACTTCTGGAATCTCTTTTACGGGAGCACAGAGTACACTGTCTCGTTGGATTTGATTATTTTTTTTACAGTAGCAGGAGTAACATTTGCAAAAGGCTCTGAGGTTAACCTGAGTGGTGATTGACTAATGCTAGGTCTTCCTGATGTGGCAGAAAACTCGTCACACGATGACTTTCTGAAATTATTTTTTCAATCGGTTCCATTCTAAATTGTTTAGGTGATCGGGAACCTCTTGATTTATAGTACAAAATGTAGGCTACAAATAGAAGCATCACTTCCACTATTTTCAATGTCCAGCTCTTCATAATCACTATCTGAAAAATCATCGCTTTCACTATCTTTCATCATCACCTTTATTTTACTTTTTTTTTAACATACACACAACAGAACAATCCTTCTTGATACATCACTAATCCACAAGCCGAAGTGTACTGTACAACAGGGAAAACACGTGACCTGTCCCACCAAAAGATTCGCGAAACCAACAAAACTTTGCAAACTGCCAATCAAAACTGAATATTTCCTTTCATTTCCTTCAGGCCGAGTAAAACCGTGATAAAACCAATTGTACTGACAAATTCTGCTTCACCCGAGTTTTCTCGGGATAATAATTAACTGCAATATATACGAGCCCAAGACAAATCGGGATAATCAGGCAAGCGGTTAATATTGTATTCTGGCTTCACTACCCTATAGAGAATCACTTATTTTTTACAACTCATTTTTATCCGAGTTGTGTGTGTGTGACACATTTTTTTCTTTTATAAAATGTGTTTCGCATTTTTTTTCCCTATACCGTAATGCTAAATGAGCTATCCCTTTACATGTTAAAAAGAAAAACTAATTATTTATGAAATATTTTGAAATATTAAAAACAATATACTATAAACAAATGCATGAGTTACAATGGCACAATTTTTTTAAAAAAATCTAGGCATTTTTTTCTGTTTGAAAATGTGTTCCGCGTTAAGTTCCTGCTCTTGTATCTATGGCGGGGCTGCGGAAGCAAAGTGGTTAAGGTATCGGATCTAATTCTTTGAATAACTAGTTTCAATCAATTAATTTTTATTAATTATAATTAAATTACTCTATTGCCATCCAAAATAATCATGTATATAAAATTTCAGCTCAATGGAGCGCTTTAAAATGTATTTTATTAACGGTTGAAAATTTGAACAAGATATATATAGGGAGATTGTGAACCGACAGAAGGAATTGAAAAAGGAAAATAATAAGAGAGTTAAAGGAAAATCCTTCCCGAACCAAATCTGGCAAGGTAAGAACTGTAGGAGGGGAGGAGGGGACTCTGGAAATAGTAAGGGCGTTTTAACAATTTGAAGTGCCTAGGGCGCTGGGGAGCTTAAAAACGGCCTTGACTGAATCTGGTGGGATTTTTCGCCCGAGAAGTGAATGTATCGAATAAAAATCTCACTGTTATTTTGTGTGTGTTACTTTCTTTTTTTTAGAACACAATAAAAATAATTATAGTGCGGCATTGTACCGCGCCTATTGGTCCTTTTTTTTTAACTAATATTTTCCCGGAATCTTTCTTCCCTTGTCACCATTAGTTTCCATACAAAGTCTGGTGCCATTACGAATGTTAGATCAAGCTCTGACAGCATCAGTTTTTTTTAAAAAAATCATCCTGTGTATAATTTTTAGTTCACTCAAATTCTCCTCCAGCCTCCTCTAACATTCTTGATTGCAAAAACTGCTGCAGAGTCTGTCCGAGTACTCTATGCAAATCGTCTTGCAGTGGATACCTGGACACTACGGTGTAACTGGGAATGAGTTTGCGGACCACCTAGCAAAGAAGGGAGCTTCCATTCAACAGTTAGCAAGGAAAGAGCTGTCCCTTTCACCAGTACCAAGCGTATTGTAATGATTTCGCACAGCTCTGGGATAAACTATTTATTTCTCAGTAAGTAAATCATCAAAAAAATAAAATTAGAATATTCTTTCACAATTTAATAGCAAAAGGGTCCACAGATTTCGAGTCTCTTTGGTTGCAATGTCTCTTATCTCTCGCATAAAATAATGATGTAAAGCAGCTCGCTAGAGAAAGGTCCTATACACAGGATACGTGAACAGGGTTCACTCTCGGTATTTCCACACTGAGTCTAAGTGAGTTCGCTGGCTCCAAATTCGCCGTGCTCTTTCGCAGTCTCTATCGTTCCAAAATCCGTCTTACTTCGCGGATCAAGTATCGCTTTCTTTCGTTGATCGGGACTAAACCGTTCCCGGATCTTCCAAGTTCGGAGACCACCGTACTTCGCGGGCTCGTTATCGCTTTTTCTATCGCTCAAGGGACATCCAAACGGCTCCCTTCAAAATCCAGTCTCCCTTTCGGACTCTCTCGCTCTCCTTATATCCTCTCTATCTCTCCTAATCATCCTTCTGTGATCTCTTGTTCTTTTGCCGCCACTGTCGGTCTCGGCTTCCTTGATCTCTTGTTCTCCTGCCGCCCCTGTCGGACTCAGCCCATCTGATCTCTCGCCCAATGGGCGCAGATGGCTGGGTGCACATTGTAAGTTTTCAGAAGTGCCGTCGTCACCGAATCGTGGGAAAACGAAAACACAATGTTATGGCATCTCTTTTCGACAGTCCGGACTGCCTGGGAAAAAGGGTCCGAAACTTTGACCACCCAGTTACGAAATTCTTTTTCAGTAATTAGGGAAATGTCTGGAATTTTCGCAACGTCTGTCGGCAAGGGGTCTGTTAACAAATAAGGAGTAGAGAACGGCTTCGTCACAGTATCATTAAGAAACAGTTGAATGATCTCTCTTCAAGACAATACGCTGAGAAAAATTCCAACAAGATCTGGTGGAATAACTTTAAAGATCTTCCCATGTGGCCAAGATGTAAAGCAATTGCCGAGTTTCGTAAGACCACTGGACACGACTGTCTCCTGAAACATCTACATAGAATTCATGTTGCACAGGCCTCTTTCTGCACGCTCTGCGATTTTGGGGAGGACATGGATGATGAGCACATTCGCCGCTGCTCAGCCCTAAAGGGCTCCTCTTTGTGCGACCTTTATTGGCAAGCTAGGGATTTATTGGGTTCATAGACTTTTCTCGCCATTTTTATATTTTTCCTTACTTTGTTTATTTAATTCCTACTATTAGCTCACACTCTCTATATGTTTATTTATTTATCCATCTTGGTGGAATTTTCAATCGTTAGTAAAATACAATTTAAAGAGCTCAAATTGAGCTGAAATTTTATATACATGATTATTTTGGATGACAATACAGTAATTTAGCTATAATTAATATTAATTAATTGATTAAAACTAATTATTTAAAGAATTACAAATACACACAGTCACGTTGGCATCATTTTTGGCGACTTAGTGACCCTTTTGGCGACTCGTGTCAAAACTTGAAAAGGTTTTTTTCTCTCGTTTTAAAGCATTCAGTTGAACTGAAATTTTATATACACGATTGTTTTGGATGACAATACGATACTTTAATGATAATTAACAAAAATTAATTACTACTTAATATTGGGCTTCTGTCCTATGTATATACATATTTATATTAATTGTGACTATTTAATAAAAAGTAGCTAAAATAAAAATTTTCTTTGTTGATCTAAGTAGAAATTTACTTAATTTTTTTTATATATATTACTTGCTTTTTGTCTGTTTTTGTTTTTGTTCCTACCTCTTTGTGGTGCAGTGGTCTTCTGTAACCCTGACCATTGGAAATAAAAAAAAACATAATTTTCTGTTCGTCGGACATTTGCTTACAGAAATAGTCTACGATTCAAGTAATTACGGTACAGTTTTTCATAATTTGTTTACAATTATATCGAGATAAAAATTAAGTTCTCGTATAGTTAAAATTTAAATTTTTTTAGTAAATTATAATTTTTAAGATAAAAAAAAAACTTTTTGTATTCTCTTTATAATGCACAAATTAAAGAAAATTACCCTCCCAAAGTTTATTTTTCTTCACAAGCTTTTCTCGAGAATTTTCAAAGCCATTCATTCATAAAATTTTAAATCACATTGCAAGATGATGCAAGGCAGTAAAATGTGAAAGAGGGCTCGAAGGCAAAAATGAACAGAAATACAAATTGTGCTACAGCTCAGGGGAGGAGGGGGCGGGGGATTTATTCAATGAATTTTACAATTTTACAAAACAGATTTTATTATTTTGGTAAATATCGGTTCCAATTTATTTACTTCAACACTTGTTTTCTTTTTCACACGTTCCGCCTGTTTATGTTTTCTGTATTGCTATTCCAATTGTCTATGATGTGCGTGTAATATTCAATTCAAAAAATTCCCCTAAAAATTTTCTATAATATTCAAAAGAAGAACTAATAAAAAAAAACGATAAATGTTTTTTCGGCAGTAAAAAGACTATTAACAAGTAATATAAAAAAATCTTAAAGTCAACAAAGAAAAAATTAAGTTTAGTTAATTAAATTTAATTAGTGAATTAATATTTGAAAAAACTAATAACCACTACAAGTTTACAAAAATGCATTTGAACTTGAGCGGATGAATAAAAAATAAGTATTTGAAGCTTTCTGGCGCCATCTGTTGCAGCTATTTCTAACTTCGTCAGAAATAGCGCAGAATAAATTTAGAATTAAAAAATAAAATTTAATTAACGAATTAATATTTGGAAAAAAAACAGTTGTTTTCAAATTTCATCCACTATAAGTTTAAAAAATGTATTTGAAATTGAGTGGATGAATAAAAAAGTATTTTATTAACGATTGAAAATTTGGACAAGATATATATAAATAGGGAGAGTATGAACTATAGTAGAAATTGTGAAAGATGCTTAAAATGAAGATAAATAATAATATAATTCTGCTAACCAATACCCGCCGGCTTCGCTGGACATTTCATGATGTTCTACGACTATAAACTGTTTTTTAAGTTATTGATGTCTAAATCTATGCATTAAGCTTTTCATTGTACAGAGAAACATTCTTATAACTCTCACCATTTGATTTAAAAATGACAGGACTTAAATTTAATTCGCAAAGATATATTATCTTTTGCGCCCCCAACCTCGGATTTGTGTTCGAGTGAGTGAGTGAATGAATATTAACGTCGCACTGTTCAGTTACTCGAGGGCTTTGGGTGACGGACTTCACAATTTTGAACCATGGTAAGGTGACGAGGACGACACCTGAGCTAACTACCACACCACATCAACTGGAGGACGTCTGAGCTCTCGACAGGTTTGACGTGCATCGCTTCGTACACGGCGTGTCTTCAATGGTATTGGGCTCGAGCTCGTGACACGCCAGCCACGAGTCTGTTACCTTGACCACTAGGCTACCATGGCCATAAAGTCAAAACTGAAGGCCTGGGAATAAGAAAAAGTCTTTTGGTACGAGATCTGGAGAATAGGGCAGATGGGATAAAATTTCAAAGCAGTGGCGTAGCGTGGGCTTTCACCGCCTGGGGCCGACAAGAAATTTGTCGCCTCTCTATTTTAATTATTAAAGAAAATTTGTGAAAGTAAAAAAAAAAAGCAGCTTTAAATTTTTTTTTATTTATTAAAAATGCACTTTTCGTGTTTTTTTTTTGTTTTTTTTTCGTAGCAAAATCTTTAATACAATTGTCAATATCAACATGTATGTGTCATGTTCAATTCCCAGACTAGCTAAATTTGTTGGTCTTAACGTGGACATAGTTGATCTGAGATAATTTTTGATTAATTTTATCTTAGAGAAGCTTCTCTCGCAACTGTCATTACTGATGGTGGACATTAAAAAAAAATTTCAACATTAGGACAATGTTTAGTAAGCCATCTTCAAGTTTGGACTCAATAATATATTTTAATAAATCCAGAGAGCCAGACCTAGTGAGTTCTTTTTTACAGCCTGGGTCTGTTGCAGCTACGAAAGTTTGTAGACGTACGCGTTCAAGTTGAAATTCTTCTTTATTAATGTCTTGAGGAGCTTAATCTAAATTAAGTTCGTCCATGTTCAATATCACTTCAGACCTTAAAAAAGCATATTTTTTGCTCCAGATTCTTCAACTTTTGAAATCTTTCTCGAATTTCAGCAGTTACTCTGTCTATTGAAGAAAACATTGTTCGCCTCAAGTCATCTTCGTACGATAACTGAACATCTTTACTTCCGCGCCAAATATATGCTACCTCCTGATTCGTCTAGGGAGTTCAAAAGAAATTTCAAGCTCTTCACATAAACTTTTAGCATATATTAAAGCGTCATCCACGAATTCCTCTCGTTTTGCTTTTAATACGGTCTGTAAAGCACGTATTTTTTGAGCACACTGATGGATATTTAGTCCCTCTGTTTTCAAATAATTTTGAGTATCATTGACTTCACACAATACCGGTTGCCAGAAGACTAAGTAACATAAAAACGAATGCGATTGCATAGCGACTAATAAACTTCCTGCATATGTGCGTGTATTAAGGCTTTCACTCGTTTCCGTCGGTTTCGTCGAGCGGGCGCGATTTGGAGTTTGAAATATTTTTTGAATTTAAATATCTTGGTGCTTGCCACTGCTCGGGGTCATGGCCCCCTCTGCACCCCCCACGCTACGCCACTGTTTCAAAGCAACATCTCTCTGATACCTCAACCCAACTTCGAGACGAATGCGCAGGCCCATAGTCGACAAAAAGACAACAGTCTTGGTGAACACATCGCGCCGGTTCATCATTTAAATTACAAGGTACTTTGTTCAGTAGTGTGCATTAACAGACAGTAGAGGTGATTTGGTCCTTTTGTGGTAGTCCATTGTCTAGTATGATTTTTGGGACTGTTTCCATGACAATTCCTGCCACTGAAGATCCACCGTGTATAGAGGGAAGATGCACATTAAAACTGTTGAGGATCATTGTCCTCCCGTTGATGTGGTGTGGTAGTTCGAAGAGGGAGGTGGCAGTTCAGGTGTAATCCTCGTCACTTGACCGAGGTCAAAAATGACTATGTCCGTCCGCCAATAGTCCTCGTATTGCATAGCGATTCACTCATAAGCAAACATAATAAAAAGTTTCGATCTGCAAATTATATAAAATATTGTAAGATTGGCATCTAGTTTTATCCTTCCAAGTTTTATATTCATAGCGTGAGTGAGGGAGTGAATATTAATGTCGCCCTGTTCAGCTACACGAGGGCTTTTGGCGACGGACCTCGTAATTTTGAACCATGGTCGAGTGAAGAGGACGACACCTGAACTGGCATCCCCCTCTCCTAACTACCACACCACACCAACGGGAGGACTTTACAGCTCTCGACAGATTTAAAGTGCATCGCTTCCCTACATGGTGGGTCTTTAGTGGTACTGGGCTCGAAGTGAAAAGCTAGCCACGATCCGATACCTCGACCACTAGGCTACCATTTTAGTTTCGATAGATTTAATATGCATCAGCTTCCTTGCACAGCGGGTCTTAAATGACACCAGAACTGAGCCAACGATATAAGTAAACGATTAAAGAGAAATTCAATTCTTAAAAATAAAAATATATTTTGAAATAATCAAAATAAAATAATTCATTGCAATTCATTTTAACTGAATTACCTTGAATAGTCATATTGCAAGAAACGTATTATTTAAATTTTCTTTCAATAAAAATGATTAATTAATATTTAATTAGTTATAAAATAATAAAACTAATTTGAGATTATTTTTCTAATACTAAACATTTATTTGTATAGTTTTATAAGATTTTTTTTAATTGTATTTTCCTTGCCGGTTGCGTTCATATGTTCACTTTCTTGCAATTTTTAATTTCAAATTTTACACAGTTTAGAATCTTACGACAGTATCAGTGGGGATTATTTTTTTATATTTTAGGAAACACCATTTTTTTCTGGTTTTAGGATAGCAACTACTTTGATCTGCTCGAACTGTAAAGCGTGCTTCCCCTCTTAACATTTACACTCGTAGGAAAAGCCAACTTTAAGCGAAGATGGAAATTCGGCGATCGAAACGGAAAATTATCCTAAATAATTTAACTCATTAAATGAAATAATTTTATTTTGAAGCCCGCCTTTATAAACGCAAAAATAAAAGTGCACTTTTGTTAAAAAATTAATTTGTTAATTTCCAGATATATTCTGTAACGAAAGCGAAAAAATAAAATTAAAGAAAAAACATGACAAAGCAAAACTTGGCATCTATTTTCTCGCTTGTCCTACCATCCAAGTACACGAGTATCTAATAATTGTGTATCTAATACTCTTCACTATTTTAGCATCCAAATAGTGAAAAATAAAAGATTTGTCGCGGATTAATGAAACCAAACTCATGGAGAGACTTCTGGTACATCGAATGGGCCATGATATATCGATTAAATATCGTATAAATGTCAAACTTATTTTCACACAATCCTATAACACCTCTAATGCCACATCCTTTAAAAATAAAGTATTTCGCAAAATTGTCAACACATTTGTATTCTTAGAAAAATATTTTATAGTAATTTTTAATATACGTCTATGTCGAATCATCAGTGTTCTAAATTTTGTTCTCTTCAGTAGCGCACACACAAATTTTTCAAGGAGGGGGTCCAGGGTCGAAAGTGCACCGTTTTGGTATCATGTTCCAATACGCCGCCCACCATATTCTTTTGATTTTGTTGATTTTCAGGAATAAAAACAATACAAAATTAATTATTGAATAAATAATTAGCATTAATCAATAAAATTAATAGTTAATAACAAATACATAATTAAATTTTACGTAATATATACATAGGATTATAACCAATCAAAAAAAAATCAAGGGCTATGGGGGAGTGTCTGGACCCCTAGGACACCCCCCTTGTGTGCATCACTGGTTCTCTTTATAGTTAAAATTATGACGAGGAGAAATTATTAATTATTAAAAAAAATACTATAATTCAAATTCTTAATTAAATTTTTAAAAATCGAAAAAATAATAACGAAAATTTGATAATTTTTTTTAAAAAAAAACTACTTTCACAGAAAAATTGAATTGTTTTGGACTTTGGGGCCTACAGACCGTACCCCTTCTAGAACACGTGCGCTGATCTATAAAATTTGTCCCTCACAAAACAAGCTTCGAAAACTCATTTAAATAAATTTAAACAATAATAAAAAAACACATTGGCGGCATCTAAGCATGGAGAGCGAAAAGTCACTGATCCTGAAACGGGTCCCGACCCAAAACGGACGGATCCACTACACATTTCCCTCTCCCTCAGTTTCTTACCCCTTAAAACCGGCAATGGGCCAAACCGAGGTGGTCGTAGTATACCTAGACTCGCGTAGTGCTTAGAAAAGAGAGACAGATAGGGAGAGGAAGCGAACGAAGACCGGAGCGGAGAGACAGAAAGTTGGAGCATGCGCAGACCGAGCGGGTGGGGGAAGGAGGGGGATCGGGCGAGCGAGAAGTTTGTGCTGGGCATGTGTGGATGTGTGAGTAGTGGATCCGAGGTGCTTGCATAGGGCATGTGGATGCATGATTTTCTGCCCCCCCCCTCCCTCTCTTTTCCTTCTCATCGTTTTGCGCTTCTGCTGTTCCACCCCCCCTGTTCCTTGGTAGGGAACGAAAATGTTCAAGCTAGTTCCTGGAAAACATGACCAAGGATAGCTCCTCACCATTGATTTCTAGACATTGACACACAAAAAAAAATTGTGTGCATGTATGTAAGTGAGGTTGACTAATATGAAAACGAAATTTATTTCATTTTTTTTTTTTAAAAAAAAAAAAAAATTTTTAAATTAATTTTTATTGGAAAAATTTTTCATCTAAAAAAAAATTAACACAACAGAATAATTTTGGAAATAATTTTTTTTCCTTCTTCTTAATTAAAATTCAGACGTTAAAATTCTCAGCATTAAGCATTTAAAATTGTTTTTTAAAAAGTGTATAAAATAAAATTTTTATTTATTTGGTGCTATTTAAATGTTTAATTTTAAAAGTAGCATTTCTCACTATATACGGTATTGGCACTGAATATAATAGAAAAAGATAAAAATTAAGTTAAATCCAAAAAAAAAATATTTTTTTTTTTTTCATAAGCAATCAGTTGGCTTGATACTGACAATTTATTTTTCGAATTTTTTTGTTGACTTTTTAAACCTTTGCAAAGATTATATATTTTTACGTATGAATATAATTATACGCGAAATGTGACCTCACTATTAGTATTGTATGCTAATTCTTTTTTTTTTTCATCATTTTTCAATATTGCAAAGTTGCAATTTTTAGTGATATTTTTTCTTCTAAAGGTATTAAATACGTATTTTGAAATTCACTGCACTTTACCATACGAGATAATTTTTGTATGCAAATTTAAGATCTAATAATATAGGCAAAGGTGATGAATTTTGTAAACTTAAATCCTGCAAGAAATTTTGAATTATCCATATTAACAGCGAATGAGGGGGGGGGGGGAATCGAACAAAAAAAATTTAAAAAAAAAATAATAAATGGATTTTTTCTTGTGCATTACTTAAACAATTTTATTTCTACCACAATCCGGCTTTTGAAAATTGGTCTCTCTATGGACCAATAATTCTTAGTAAAAAAATTAAGAAGGTAAATGAAAAAAAATTTTTAGAGACCATTTTTTTACAAACATATAAACATTGACAAAAATAAAACGAATGCAAAGTATGCCTTTTTTAAAAAAATGATTAAATTAAGATTTTAGCGAAGTTGAAAAAAAAATTACTGTGGCCCAGAGGCGTAATGGAGAATATTGGGGCTCCACTGCTGCTCTTTTAATATTTTATAAATTGATAAAATACATACTTGGCGTCAGCCCGGCTTTGAGCCCCTAAAATCCTGCTATGCGGGGGTATACGTTAGACCACTGTTACGCCACAGTAGCCCAGTAATCAAGTTTGTTAACTTTTGGCCGTGGTTGCGGCTGTCAAGGGGTGGGTTTGAGTCCTGGGGTTACTACTAAAGACCTGCCATGTAGATTGCTGATACACAATATATCTCGAGGCTCGAAGTCTTCCTGTTAGCTTGTTGGGGAAATTTGAAGAATGGAGAGCCAATTCAGGTGTAGTTTTCGTCACTTGACCGCGGTTCAAAATTACCCCTCCAACAGCCCTCATGGACACGGTAGCCTAGAATTTATGAATTTATGGTCACGTACTCTTGGCCGATGTGGTTTATTTATGTCACAGCTATTATTTATATAATTATACATTGAAGTTATTAAACTTATTAAAAGATCATTAGAGTTCAAAACAGTGGTTTGTGAGAGGAGGTATCCCTTCGGTGACCTCTCACTTTAAGGTTTAAAGCATCTCTCCCTGGTTCTCCCTCCGTCCGTTCGGGGATCCGGGAGCTGGCGCTTTTTAGCATCTCGTTACATCCTGCCAGGGACGGGAAAATTGCCCCTCATGATGTCAAAGGTCGACGGGTGATCCAAGATGGTACCACGCAATAACTCAAAGTTGCACAGGTGTCTTTGCACGAGTGGTGATTATTACCACAAAGATGCCGATCACAGCTGCGAGACTAAAACGTTGCAACATTAAATTTCTCGAGCTCAAAGTCATCCCGTTTGAGTGGTGCGGTGTGTTAGATTGGAGAGGCGGCTTAGGTGTTTTTACCTGGTCATTTAGCTGATACTCAAAAAGTCAAGGTGTGACATAGCCATCTGTCGATAGCTATGTCTTGGGGGTTCCGCGTAAGTTAGAGGTGTGGGATTATCGGAAGGATGAGACATTCTATAATTCTTAATATGACTTTTATTAAGAATTTAACTTAAATTACTTAGATAACGAACAAACTTATATTAAGTGAGAATAAACCAAAGTACGCCGATTTACTTAAGTCAGATCGCGCAATTAGATCACTTATCAATATAACTAATTAGATCCACCTAATCTCAATTCAATAATTTACTAGCGTTCAGAATATAATCCTCCTACCTTGGTTGAAGGCTCAACGATACTGATACTTTCAGGTAGACTGATATGCTCGTGTGCAATAGTTGCTCCTTGTATATATTAGCGAGGGTGGGCGTCTCCGTGATTCCTGAGTAGGCCGTCTAAACACACTTCCAACTGTTCCACACTAAGCTTTCTCTAAGATTGCCATTGATTCTCACTAAACTTTCTATCCTTTTAAAGGTTATCTTATTTGCATTGTTGCTTCGTTTTTACTTCTTGGATTTGGGTTGGAAAAGTTTTGCCATTAATCATGGCCGTCAAAGAATGTAGGAGTTATGTTAGAAGAAGAACGCGAGAGATGTCACAAAGGTCCGTAGCCCACAGTCCTTGTGTTGCTTTATAAACACTGACTGCAATAGTCCTCGCGTAGCTTCAAAATGAGACTTTAAAAGTTTATTAAACTTTTTTTTTTGTTTATTTACCAAAGGGTGAAGCAGGAACGAGAGGATGTTGAAAACAATGTTTTAAAACGAATCCAATTCGAATACGTTCTTTCAGAACGCGTGATGACTTGGGGGAAGGGGGAAAAAATCAACAATGTGATATCCAATGTTCAAGAAATGTTTCATTTGCCTCTTAAGCATTTAATCGAGAAAAATCATCAGACTGCTATTAAAATACGTAGCCCACTGTTAAACATTTAAGATACAATTCGTCTTCTCTTGCTTTTTAGCGGAGAACATAGTCGTTTAAAAAATATCGGTGGTAGTGTAGACGTTACGAGCGATATACACGCACAATATAAAAAGGCGGGTGTATAACAAAAACGAATATTATTTTTGTTTAAATTTTATTTTACAACATTTTTCAATATTTAAACTTTTTAGTGCCTTGTGACGAAGCCGGTCTCTTCCCCCTATTTGCTAATAGACCCCTTGCCGACAGACGTTGCGAAAATTCCAGACATTTCCTTAATTGCTGGGAAAGAATTTCGTGACTGGGTGGTCAAAGTTTCGGACCCTTTTTCCCAGGCTGTCCGGACTGTCAAAAAGAGATGCCATAACATTGTGGTTTCGTTTTCCCGCGATTCGGTGATGACGGTGCGTCTGAAAACTTACAATGTGCACCCAGCCATCGGGGCCCATTGGGCGAGAAATCAGATGGACTGAGTCCGACAGGGGCGGCAGGAGAACAAGAGATCACAGAAGGATGATTAGGAGAGATAGAGAGGATATAAGGAGAGCGAGAGAGTCCGGAAGGGAGACTGGATTTTGAAGGGAGCCGTTTGGACGTCCCTTGAGCGATAGAAAAAGCGATAACAAGCCCGCGAAGTACGGCGGTCTCCGAACTGGGAAGATCCGGGAACGGTCTGGGTCCCGATCAACGAAAGAAAGCGATACTTGATCCGCGAAGTAAGGAGGATTTTGGAACGGTAGAGTGCGAAAGAACATGGCGAATTTGGAGCCAGCGAACTCACCTAGACTCGGTGTGGAAATACCGAGAGTGAACCCTGTTTACGTATCCTGTGTATAGGACCTTTCTCTAGCGAGCTGCTTTACGTCATTATTTTATGCGAGAGATAAGAGACATTGCAGCCAAAGAGACTTGAAATCTGTGGCCCCTTTTGCTATTGAATTGTGAAAGAATATTCTAATTTTATTTTTTTTGATGATTTACTTACTGAGAAATAAATAGTTTATCTCATAGCTGTGTGAAAATTATTACAGCCTTATCAATACTTTAAACCAGCCGTTACCCTCCTGCTATGATGTTGTTTAAATTCCCCAGTAATTTAATCTTTAATAGCTTTGGATTTATTTATGGTTCAGAGTCCTTCAGTACAACTGTTTAATTATTTTAATTAGTTACGGGGACTTCTGGAACTACATCCATCCCCCCCCCCAAAAAAAAAAATATGTGGTGGCGTGCGGGGTATAAATACCGCGATCATTGGAAATCCCGCTCTCTTCTGTCTTTGCCTGCCTTCAACATGTAGCCGGCTGCAGTTTCCGTGTGTGTATTTTCTTTGCGTATGTTTATGGGTCTCTGCATGTTCAGTGCAATAAACTGGATTACTAACTTTCAAGACTGCCTCGTCAATCCCATCAATATGTAACATCACCCAAAATAGAAAATGCATCTAACAAACCATAATGACCTCACCACCGGCCACGGCCTGTCTTTTCGTCAATGCCAATCAAATGTAAAATATGAACCGTCTAAAATAATTATCATCGTTAAAGAAATAAGTACGCCACGACATGTTATGTACCATTTAAGTTTTATTATATATCTATATATAAATTTTTGATATCTCAGTCTAAGAACTAAGCGTATTGAAAAACGTTCTTATAACCTTCACCACTTGATTTAAAAGGACAAGACTTGAATTTCTAAAATTGAAGCAGAATTATCTTTTACGCTCCCGTAACCCTAGAATAGATTTCCACAAATCGCACTTTTAGTTGATATCTACTCAACAAAATAAACACGATTGCCATACTTCAAGTATTAATCTAATAGTTAAAAACTGAAATTTTTTATCCATTAGCCCAGTATCCCATTTGAGAATCGATATTCATTCTTAGCGGATTTCAGTTGAACAAAAGCAACATGCATAACAAATTTCATTAATGTAGGTCTAAAAGTTCGAAAACAGAATTCTTTTTTTTTTATCGATACTTCCCAGGGAGTGGATTTCCGTAAAATCTATTTTTAGCGGATCTCTACTCCCTGAAAGAAACACGCCTGCCAAATTTCAAGTATGTTCTAACAGTTTCGGAGATATCGAGATGTGTGAGAAGATTTTCTCCTTTATATATAGAGATTAATATTTTGAAATAAAGAGAGAGAAAAAAGACTATTGTAATAACTAATTTACAGTCTTCAATTTAAAGGGGGAGGGGGAATAAATAATTCAAAAATAAATTCTCCCGATGTATACCATTCCCCTTTCAATGAGTTGTCTCAGAATCTTTCCCCTACCATCGCCTATAAATTTCACTAAAATGATGAAAATTCAACCAACCAATCACACCTCTTTTATCGATCGCATGTGAAATTCCTTAACGAATATGACTGCATGAATTAAAAATGAACTCATAGTTCGGTTTAGAATGTATCGTAATGATATACAATTATAACTGAAAATTTTTATCGAACTATTCCACGTTCACAAAAAATCGATGTGATTTCTGTTCTATTTAAATATCACGGCATTAACGATTTCTTAAGCTGTTTATTTGAAATAAATAGTGAAAACGCACAAAATATGCTTAAATAAAAATTATTTCATTATATTAGCTGTACAGCTACATTGGAATACATTTAACGTGGAAACGCTTAAGATGAAATATCGGTTAACACGAAATAATACAACGTTCCAACAAACTATGTTTCATGCATTTTTTTTTTCTTAACACAAACGATTATCGCTTAGCACGAAAACATTTTCTTTCTGTGAATGAACAAAATACGGAAAACACCAGCCGCTCAGAGAGATGGATGTGAAATGAAAGATAGTTACACATGTTTCGTAGACAGAAGGCTGCCTTTGAAATAAATAGCCTTGGAACAGCCTGTGACACGAACCAATGTGCATAGGAACACGGTTATCCTATCCGCAAAAAGATGACTTAAAAGCTGTGTGACGCGAAAACGTCTCACCGGCCACAAGCAATACCTCCTAGATGTATCTAGGAGGTGTTGTCACAAGTCCGTGACCATGACCACTAGAATACATGGCCACTTTTTCGACTCAGATATGATCAGCAGGCTTCCATCATATCCATATCGATTTTATTAGTTATTAGGTATATTATTAGGTATTTTGAGACATAGCCATCCTGTGATGACCATGTCTTGCCGGTTCCGCGTAAGCTAGAGGTGTGGGATTATCAAAATGATGAGACATAATTCTTAATACAACTTTTATTAAGAGTAACTTATAATACTTAAGTTCTAATTTGACACTTATAAATTAGAGTGAGAGTCGAGCCCAAATTAAATCACGTATTTAAGTCAGATCACGCAATTAGATCTTCTATCTCAATTATCCTAAATAATCCTGTTATCTAATTACTTATATCTAATATTACCTTTTCCAGTTTTGGTCCCTTGACCTAGAGAATATAATCTATAACTTTATATAAGAAGATTCTTGATCCGCAAGGTAGCTAATTCTTGATCCTCCAGATTCCACACTAAGCTTTGTCACGCTATTGACCAGAATGATTCCACTCTACAATCTCTGAGCCTGCTACGCTATATTATGCTATCGCTATTGCTATCTCTATGTTTGCCGCGCTATCCTTTTATAGTATATCTCATTTACATATTCGATCCGTTTCTCTTCTTGGTATTGGGTTGGAAAGGTTTTGCCATTAATCGTGGCCGTCAAAGAACATAGGAGTTATGTTAATCAGAAAGACGCGAGAGACGTCACAATTTAATCCACTGATCCTGTTGAATCTTCATTTTTCAAATGTTAGATCTGCTTTTATTCAATTCCTACTATTAGCTCACACTCTCTCTATATTTATATATTTATTTATCTTGGTGGAATTTTTAATCGTTAATAAAATACATTTTAAAGCGCTCAATTGAGCAGAAATTTTATATACATGATTATTTTGGATGACAATACAGTAGTTTAATTATAATTAATAAAAATTAATTGATTAAAACTAATTATTCAAAGAAATACAAATACAGCCACGTTGGCATCATTTTTGGCAACTTAGAGACCATTTTGACGAATTGTGTCAAAACATGAAAAGGTTTTTTCCTCATATTTTAAAGCGCTCATTTGAGCTGAAATTTTCTATATACTTGTTTTGGGTAAAAATACGATAATTTAATTATAATTAATTAAAATTAATTGACTGAAACTAATTATTTAAAGAATTACAGATACAACCACGTTTGTTTCATTTTCAACGACTTGGGTCAAAACTTTAAAAGATTTTTTTTCTCACGTTTTAAAGCATTCAGCTGAACTGAAATTTTATATATACATGATTGTTTTGGATGACGATACCTTAGTGATAATTAATAAAAATTCATTACCACTTAATACTATGATTCTGTCCTATGTATATACGTATTTATATTAATTGTAATTATTTAATAAAAAGTAGCTAAAATTAAAATTTTCTTTGTTGATCTAAGTAGGAATTAAATTAAATTTTTTTTTATATATATTACTTGTTTTATCTTCTGTTTAGTTTAGACGGCATGGGCGTAGCTAAAGCCGTGTCAATGATAAGGGGTTCCAAGCTACAGGGAACCAAACACGTGTAAGAAAAAAAGCGCGAAATATTAATGGGTCTTCAAAAAGATATCCCAAAGAGTTTTGATACAGGGCCCACTTTTGACTAGCTCTGCCAGTGTTTGACAGGCAGTGGCGCAACTTCCCACCTCGCATCGCGGGGTGGGGAGGGATTCTATGGGGCACAAGGACTGACTGACGCCGTGTACGTATTTAACCAATTTATAAAAAATAAAAGGCCAAACCTGACTTTTTAAGGTGGGGGAGTCCTAATATTCTTCGTTACACTATTGTAGACAGGACGGTATTTCTCAAATAAAATGCACTTTACAACTATCTTTCCAAAAAAAAAAAAAAAAAAAAAAGCAATCACAGTGTTCGTTAATTAGTTCCCTTGGGATCATATGCACTAAGGCAAATTCGCAATAGGCCACATGCCTTCTTCCCTTTATTTTTCTCCCTTGAATGTGTGTAAACATCACCACACCCTTTACATTCCCGCGCTTTCAAAACGCTCTCTATAATTGAGCTATAAAAAGTGGAGTTTAAGCTACCTTCGCCTAATGTTAAGGTATCCGACTACGTTCAGAACCATAATTTTGCAAAAGCGTATAACTGGGTAATATTTATGATATTTAGTGTCACTTAGATTAGAAAATGTATATAAAACTGTTTTAAGAATAGTATTACAATAAAAAATTATTTAAGTACAATATTTTGACAAAAAATGAACATAGAATGACCCATTTTCAAAATATTCTCCTTTTGTGAAAAATGCTTCTATTATAATAATATTTTGTCTGTATATAACTCAGACCTCTGTACAGAGGCTCAACTAGAATTTTTTAAATATATAACTTAGAAGTGGATTTATCCCTGTCTTAAGACAACAGAGGGGAGAAATTTTAAGAAAAAAACGCCGATAATTATTTCAATGTGTTGTAAATCTGAAAACAATGTGAATTTTTCAAAAATCGTAGTTGAGCCTTTGTACAGAGGTCTGAGCTATATACAGGCAAAATATGATTATATAATAAAAGCATTTTTCACAAAAGGAGAAGATTTTGAAAAAAAATTATTCTAAGTTAGTTTTTTGCCGAAATATTGAATTTAAATATTTTTTTTATCACAATGTCTTTAAAACCATTTGATACATGTGTTTTAATCTTAGTGTCAGTAAATATCATGAAAATTATCCATTTATGCGCTTTTTTAAAATCATGGTTCCGAACGTAGTCGGATACCTTAAAAAATAGGATCCGAATTTGGAATTTTTTTTCAGATATAAAAGTATTCCAACATTAAAATTATCATATGGTCTCGCTATCCTACAGAGAGCAGCATATTTATCCTACTAACCGTTTTTTATCTAAAATGATATATTTTTTTCTGGTATAAAATAATATTTCGCATTTTTCTCCTAAACCCTTGAAGCTAATTCAAATATCCCTTTACAGGTTAAAAATGAAAAATTAATTACCTACGAGATATTCTGAAATTTTAAAAACCCTGTATTATTAACAGTGGTATATGAGTTACAGTGCCGCTAATTCTCATGAAAATTTAGGGATTTTTCCATTTAAAACAGTCAGTTCAGGCTGTCTTACATTTGGCTGTGACAGTCTAAAAGAGAAAATGTGTAATATGGGAACAATCAAAAGACGTTGTGCGTTAAATTCGTAATAGTAGAACGACAGCAAGGAGTGCTTTTGATTTTAAATTAAGTTAAGTATGGAGGAATAAGAAAGGTTGACGGTTAGTACAGGGTGTCCCATAAATAGCTTCCAAACTCTGCTTAGCCAGATTCCTCATTAAGAGAACATAAAGAAGGCCCAAAGAACTGTCTGTACCTGTATGATCCGTAGTTTATGAGATAAATACGGTAAATGATAAGGAATGAATGATGAATGCATGGAGGTTAATGTTGGGGCTCCGGCACATTTCTGTGCTCCTGTATGTGATTGGTTGGAAATGGCATACTGTTAAGGCATGGGTCAACTGGATCCGAACCCAGGGCTTCGACCACAATGGAGGCCCTCGTTTTCGTCTCAGCTTTAATAAGATAATTTTTTTTTATTTCCAATGGCCAGGGTTACAAAATCCACTACACCTCAAGGGGGTAGGAACAAAAACAGACAAAGCAAAATAGGAAATAACAACGCGGCGAGAAAAGTCTATGAACCCATTGAATCTCTATCTTGCCAATAAAGATCACACAAAGAGGAGCTCTTCAGTGCTGGGCAGCGGTGAATGTAGTCAGTATCCATGACTTTCCAAATATCACACAGCGTGTAGAAAGGGACCTGCGTAGCATGAATTCGATGAAGATGTTTGAGGAGAGAGTTGTGTCCTGTAGTCAGACGAAACTCGGAAGTTGATTTACGTCTTGGCCTCATGGGAAGATCTTTAAGTTTATTCCACCAGATCTTATTGGAATTTCTCTCTGTGTATTGAATTGAAGTGAGATCATTCATCTTTTTCTTAATAATACGCTTGGCACTGGTAAAAGGGACAGCTTTTCTTGTTGTCTATTGAATGAAAGCTCCCTTTTTTGCTAGATGGTCCGCTAACTCCTTGCCAGTTACTCAACAGTGTCTAGGAACCCACTGCAAGACGATTTCCTTAAAGTACGCAGACAAACTCTGCAACAGTGTTTTACAGTCAAGATGTGACGCATCTATTCACATACCTTCCGCTAGTCCTCTTGGGAAACCTTTGGGCTATCATTCGCGTTTATTCACAACCAACCCTTTTGAAGAAGAAACCATGATATTCAAGTTAAATCTACTATATATAGTCAGGGTTTTCTAGCAAGCTCGTAGAGAAGAAGAGAAAGAAAGCCTGGTGAGACTGCTACTGATCAGGTATCACTACAAATTATTGAATATTTCAAATATTAAATAGACCAAGATTTAAAGTGACAATTGGTCACTAAACTTAAAGTAACGTTAAGCTATTTGGGATAATTGAATTGATCCTATATAAATTAAAAATGTCGATATTTTTAGTTTTCGTATAATTCATACATCTCGTTCTTGTTCCACTTGTATTGTTAATACTGACACATTCTCTTTTTGAATTTCAGTGAATCAGTGTTGTTAATTTGGTTGATCAGTAAATAAGTTGATTTCGAATATTTTTGGTATTCCTTCCCTTCCTCTCACACATCTAGGTGGGCAAGAGAGAGCGGGGGTAATCCCTCACAAAGAATGTTAGAGGAGGCAAGAGTAGAATTTCAATTCACAGCAAAAATCGATGTGAAAAATCGCTTAATAAGATCATAATTTGAACAATTTTAACGTTAAACGTTATTTCTCCGGTATTCTCGAAAAATTGGGAGTTTCGGACGATTTGTCAATTGGCTACATGTAGTGACCGTCGTCCACGTACAGGTCTGGGCCTATCACCCTACACCATCATTACTCATTGTCAAAAGGCGGCAGTCAGTCAAGCCGTTTTGTGCAATTTTAAATCATGCACATTTATTTGTTTCGGGTTATTGTCTGTACGAGTATTTGACAATGTATACTATATACTGTCTATTTTTAAGGGTTATAGGTAGGGGCCTACATTTTTGTTAGGGACCAGGGCCCCAAGAAGTCTTGAGACGTTATTGCGACCGAATCTCAAAGGATGTATCTCTCCAAACCATAATATCTTCTGTTCGCGTAAGCTGTGCATATCGGTAACACGATCATAATTGGACCACTGTCCAGAAGTCCACTCTCGACCGGACCATAGAGTCCGACCCGAACTCTCTGGTCATTCGATCCTAAAATGAAGCGTGCTTATCCCTGAATATCAAGAAACATCATCCCATAACTCTTCACATTTTCTCTCTGGCTTAACACCGTTTCAAGTGAAGTATATAATGTTTATGTATTCAAGGCAGAACTCATAAAACGCGCTGGACATAGACGTCTTTGCATACTTCGATGACTGAATAGGATGTGAGAATCCGGTTCTATGGCCACCACGATCACCAGATCTCATACCGTTGGATTTTTTTCCTATGGGCAAACTTGAAATTGGTACTTCGAGACGGAGTGGCAACGCAAATGGACTTAGTTACTCCTCATCCATTCCACAACGCTCTCAACCCTGACTCGATATGCACGGTGGACACTTTGAACATCTGCCTTTTTAAGTATTTGCAAATACTGATGTTGATGTGTTCAATACGGTGTTTTTCTTTGCACCAGCTTTGACGTTATGCTTTGTTTTCTTATTTTTCTCGTAAACTATGGATCGTACAGGTACAGTTCTTTGGGCATGTTTTATGCATTCCCAAAGAAGAATCTGGCTGTACAGAGTTTGGACGCTCTTCTTGGAATACCTTGTATATATATAATGTGTTTGTTGATTATTTACAAATTAGTCAATAAAATTCCCCGGGGGTGGGGGCGTATGCAATACCATAATTTATTTATTTTTTTCATTTTCTTAAGCTGCAGTGCAACTGCTACACTTAGTGATTCAGACACAAATTGCTCTCCTTTCCTTTTTTCCCCTTAGAATATTTTTCAAACGCTTTTTGCAGCTGTTTTGGTTCAGTAGTTGTATCGCTGCTGAATCAAATGGGGGGGGGGGGTTACGGTACAGCATATGCGCCGCCTAGTTTTATGTGTTAACACAGATAAACTATTTTTTTTTCAATGCAGGAGCTATTTTTGGGTTTAATTCCAGTGACCAAGAAATTGTCTTTGCTGTTTCAGGAAAGAATGCGGGGTGGGAATTAATTTACTTATATAGTCGCTCGAAATCTGGATTAAGATTTCGACACCGGCTTAGCAACAGCTGCGCTTGAAGGTTTCTTCGCCTACTTATATTTAACTATCTTTTGCTTTCCTTAAATAGAAGTGCTTATTTGTGTTTTTCTTCTCAAGTTGAAGGTTGTAAACAGGCTCGATGGATAAAATGATCACAAATTCTTAGTTTGTTTTAAGGAGTCTGTCACGAATCCTTGAATTGAACTTAGAGATAAAACCAAAGTGAATTTTTAAAGAATCTCTTCCCTCACTTTATCAATACTTCATCAGAACCAATTGCTCTTATCAGGATTGTCATAATGTTTATGTTCTTTTTATTAATTAATATACATATCGTCGGTCTAATTATCAGACTGCGTAACTCCATCTGGGATGCTAATTTGATACAGTAGGGCTAGGCGCCAAATTGTTGTTTATGTTCGCCAAGATAGGCGATGATATTACAATACGGTTTACTTTGATATTTTTATCGTGCGATAATGAGGTTGCCATGGGGATAACGTATATAAGTGTTAGTTTTTTGTTTTGGTTTTTTTTCCCGCTGAATCTCTGCTCAGCAAAAGTAACACATTGTTACAAATTTTCTGTAATGAATGCTTAAAATAGTGTAAATAATTTATATCTGGAAGTGTTATACATTAATATTACATTCTGTTGTATTTATTTTATGTTAAAATCTTGCCCACCGCCTCTTTCTTCGAAATCTAGTTTTAATATGAAATATAACAAAAATAGTGATTATACTAATCAAAGGAATAAATTAAAAGCAGAGCGCGCACTGAGGCATGGCGTAGACAAAACAAAAGGATTAAGGAATCGCGCCCAAAAGCGCTTGGCGCGTTGCACTTCTATGTCAAATCAGTAACACCGGTGGAGTTACGCAGTCTGACAATTAGGCCGACGATATACTTTTGGTCATTAAGATTACAAAACCATGAAGAAAGAATGATACAAATTCGCATAGAATGAAGAATATGCCAGGACATGCAAACGATTCACATTTAAATACAATTAAACTATGCAGGAAGGAGGAACGGCATTTCAAATTCTGCACAAAAGGAAACTTACGCGGTGGGTTTCTCACTCGAAAATCGCATTTGAATGTCGCTAGTTTTTGAGAAGATTGAATTACGCCTCGCAGAAAAAGAGATGATGACTAGCATGTACTAGAATTCGATAGCGGTATGACCTTGGTTTATTGTGAGTACAGTCTATCGTGCGCGCGCGTCCCGCGATATTGCTATTCGGAGGGACGTCTTAAGACTTCTTGAGACCCTGGTCTCTTACACAAATGTAGACCACACCTATGACCCTTAAAAGTAGACAGTACATAGCATACATTGTCAAATACTTGAATCAATAACCCGAAGCAAATAAATGTGCATAACTTACAATCAAATAAACCGGCTAAACCGACTGCCGCCTTTTGACTTGGATGAGTAATGATGGTGTATGGTGGTAGGCCTGTATATGGACGACGGTCATATCATGTAGCCAAATGGCATATCGTCCAAAATTCCCAGTTTTTCGGAAAATACAACCGCAAATAACATTTGACCTTCGAAATTATTCGAATTTTGATCTTATTGAGTCGAGACCTTGTCGCGGCCCTAAGGACGCGGCGCGGGTGTGTCAGAGGGTTCGAGGAAGAAGCAGATATAATCATAAATAACTTTCATTTAATCTTTAACACATTAAGAAATCTGTAACTTTGCATGAACTTAAGGTATCCAACTACCCTAAAATCATGATTTTTTTTTTAAAAAAAATTGACAATTTTTTTTATGATTTTATTTTACAGGCCATCTTATTAGCTTAATAAAAATAGCAAGTTTTTTTTTATTTTCCATTCACTAGAACAAAAACTACGAGTGTTTTAGTAAAAGCAAATGCCATAACTTTACATAAGATGTCATAAGATTTAAAATGCGTTTTACTCGAAATGTTTTTTTTTTTTCGAAAAGTTCAAACGTGGACAGCGATTCGTCAAAATTTTTTTTAAATAATTTGCTGAAATTTTGTGTGTATGTTCTGTATCACAGTAGACGTATTTTAACCTTCAGATTTATCAATCGCTGTTTTATAACAAAATTTACAGTTCTTTATGTGAATATGATCACTGTTTTTTTAGCAATTTCATATAATAGCTAAGATACAGCGCTCTAGTTTTTGTAAAAATTAAAATATCTCTTATCCTGAAGGTCATTTCAAAAAGGAATATCAAAGTTATACATCAAAATAAAAAAAAATTGAGAATTTGTTCATTTACTATTTATACAGAGCGGGCCCCGTTTAAGTAATTGTTTTGTCAATTCTTACTCATTTTTTCCCATTTTAGTAGCAATAGTTTATTTTTCTCTTCTTAATTTTATTTTTTTTCTTCTTAAAATGTACTGAATAAATCTAAAAACCACAAAAAATTTCAGTCTCTCTCTCTCTCTCTTTTTGTGTTGTCGCAAGTAGTTGGATATCTTAACTCTGGGAGCAATAAGAAATCCTAACTCGTAATTGGATAACTAAATCATGGGAGGTGCTTATCTTGATCAAAGCTCCTTGTATGATCCTGCTCGCAGCCTGATAGCTCGTTCAGCTCCTAGTCTGGTTACCTAACCACTTGACGAATTCTCCGTCAAATATTAATCTTAAGATATGCGCCCACCAGTCGCTGCTTACTAACACTTAGATTTCAGTTTAACAATCAACTAGTAACCATTATATCGCATACTCAACGACTGGCACATAAATAGGAGTTACATTTGCATAAAATCAATTCATCTCTACGAAAGCGGATTTTAAAGTTAAGGAATTTAAAGTTAAGGAAGTTTCACAGTTAAGGAATATTTTCCCCAAGAGGATTATTAGAAGACTCGAATAGAACTCGTTACAACACCTACTGCGGCCAAGGCCTTGGTTCCGAGCCCAGTCGGCCCTTGCCTTAAGACGTCCCTACTACTCGCATTGGTTGAAATCTAACGATTACCAAGCGAATATGGAATTCAGGAGAGTCTGAGGAGAGTCATCTCTCAACAATACAATGCATGTTGCCTGTCGCGTCTTGACCTATCTCGACGCAGCGGGTATTCGACTGTCCAGCACATTCTCCAGA
>BMAV01022027.1:53778-82875 GCA_019973955.1 Trichonephila inaurata madagascariensis
CCTTTTTTAAACTATTGGACGTACCGTCTTGAAATTCGGTAAGCAAACTCCTTTCATGGAGTAGAAATCCGCTTCAAATTGGTTTGTAAAAATCGACCCGCATGGGGCGTTTCATGGAGATTAAGGGCCGTAATAGATAAATATTTCAGTTTTTAAACTATTAGACCTACCTACTTAAAAATTGTTAGGCATGTTCCTTTCATGGAATAAATATCCGCTACAAAATGGATTTTGCGAAAACTGACCCCTAAGAGGTGTTACGAGGGGTAAATGGGAGTAATAGAAGAAATATTCATGTTTTTGAATTGTTAGACCCACATACTTAAAATTTGTTAAGCATCTTTTTTTTTTAATAGAGATCCACTAAGAATGTATTTTACGGGAATTGACTCCTGGGGGAGCGGAGGTTACTGCGGCGTATTGACAAAAAAGTTCCCGTTTTCGAATTACTAGGACTATAATAATGAAATTTGGTTTACATGTTTCTTTTGTTGAACTGAAATCCGGTAAGAACGGTTGTTTTGGAAATTGACTGTCAACGGGGTTACGGGGCGGCATATTGATAGTAAAAATTCCATTTCTGCTCTATTAGATTTAGATTTGAAATTTGGCTTGCATGTTTATTTTACGGAGTAAAGATCCAATCTCTGAATTTTTTTTTTTGGAAATTCACTTGGTTATTGGGTTACGAGGGTGTAAAAATTCATTCTACTTCAATATTAGAAATTATTAGTTAGAAGTTCGTTCTTTTTATATTAAAAGGCGAGAGTTACAGGTATAAGTATATTTTTCACACAATACAATTGGATGCTTAACTCTAAGAGATATCAGTAATTTATATTGATAGAGTGAATGCAATCAATATATGGTTTATCTCCTGTGTCGAAAATTTCCGCTGTAGGGGAAGATTGAGATCTCACAAAACACTGTTTAACCCTGTTTCACTGTCCTAAACCAATGACAGCTCGGGAAATCATAATAGTTTTTTCCACTCCAACTTCTCCAACTTCTCTTTTTTTGGTTTGTCATGGTTCCATGTTCTTGGTTCTTTCGGTTTGATCTTAGGAGATTGGGGTGCCAGCTCAGATGTCGTCCACGTCACTTGACCATGGTTCAAAATTACGTGATCCGTCGCCAAAAGCCCTCGTGTAGCTGAACAGTACGACATTAATATTCAATCAATCAATTAATCGGTTTGATCTTAAGATGTTTTAGGATTTATTAGTCTTCTTTTTAATTTATTTACTGATATATATATATCAATAATTTATATCAATTTATATATATATATATCCAAACAGTATATATTTATTCAACATTATGAAATAGTACCCAGCAAAGTGAGTGGATAATGGTTAGTTAATTATAATATTAAACTATCACACTATAACACAAAAGCATGCATTGAATATGTAATATACATCGTTCGCAGAAGCAATTAACTCTTGGGAATCACGTGATAGATATAATTACGTGTTTTCCGCTGTAATCAAGGCTGCCTTCGACATCGTACTTGTAGCACTTTTAAGTTTAGTACACAATTTCAAATATAATAATTAGTTAATAAGGTGTGTTTACTTAAACCCCTTAACAGGCATTTATATTGAAAAAAATCAATTTCTTTCGTTTGAGAAAACACATTTTAGAGCCTGGTTTTGGACAAAAATAAGAATTCAAAAAAAAAATTAATCAAAATTTTTATTTTGAATTTTGATTTGCATTGCAGATAAGAATCGAATATTTCAATATTGTATGTACATCGATTTTTATTACCTTTCTTTTCGAATAGCTGTTTCTAAAAAAAAACTTTTATCAGTAAGAATTTTTATTTATGCTTTTTCAACGGAAATAATAATAGTAGCCTACTGCAGTGGGTCGATAAATGAGTACCAAGCTTGCTCGGGGACTTAAAAACACTGGGGGGTCTCACTTCAGACTGACCACCTGATCGGGACATCTGCTCATGCACCTCAGCGCACAATGGTCACGTATACTGGGATGGGCACATTAGATCCTGGCCCTCATGGTCCGTTGCGCCACTGAGTTTGAGTAATAATAGTAGTATTTATTTTAAAAATTATTCAA
This sequence comes from Trichonephila inaurata madagascariensis, assembly GCA_019973955.1. Lineage (NCBI taxonomy): Eukaryota > Metazoa > Arthropoda > Arachnida > Araneae > Nephilidae > Trichonephila > Trichonephila inaurata. The sequence goes on from BMAV01022027.1 coordinate 55,864, forward strand.
TATTTTTTTCTTTCTAATATATTTGGAAGCAAGATGCAGCATATAGCCCAACACTACAATTATTACACAAGTAACGACTCACTTTTCCTTTGCAATCCTTTGCTAAAAGCACAAGACACAGAGAAGTATCTTCCGGGAGCTTTTTTTCATGTTGGTGAAACAAAACTAGGAAAATCAATCGTAGAATTTAAGAAGATATTGGTCTACCCTATTTTTATTTTTTTTTATTCGTATCATTATGATAACTTTGTACAAGTCTTTCTACAAATTCACTTCTGAAATCTAAATTTTTTTTTCTTACACAACATGCGTTTCAAATGATGATGTCTAACAATTAGAAGAATACATTTTTATAAGATTTATCTAAATTTACAAAAAACTTTATCTAAATTTCCGAAATCACGAAGATGGATAGTGGTCAGCCTCACGGATCTTGGTGATCGCTTATATTCGAGAGTGAAAATTTCAACTGCATAAAATATGGCTCTGATCGAATTATCTCGTTTGGGCACAGCTTGGTCAGCTTAGCACGATCGAGTTAACTCGATTGCGTGCGATAAAAGTTAAAATGTTACCAATATTTTTTTTAGAAAAAACCTTTTTTTTTTAAAAAAAGTAAACATTTTTAAATCACTTGCATTTTTTTTAAATGTATTGTTTTCCTTAAGAACATTTTTTGACGACTATTCATTTCTTGAAGAAAATTTCCGTTTAAAGCAAAGACTGGCAACAGTGAAGCCCATGAACTATAACTAGCTGGGGAAACACGTGACTCCATCTGTCACGTGACGGTGACGTCAAGTGAATCAAACCCATTGGAAATCTACATTTGCACTAGACGGGTATCTAACAGTCATTAAATAGTATAATGAAAGATTATACACTTATGATACATTGCATTATAATCACTGCACACTTTATTAATATTTTCGATACGCATTTCTTTTGTACAAAAAAAAAAGACTTCAATTAAATATATGCATTTCTTTTCTTTTTTTTTCTTTTCCTTTTACTGCAGCATGGAGGAGTTCTAAAATAGTATCGGAGTAGCCTTCGGTCGCTGTGTTGGAACATCTTAAGGGGGATGATGGGGGGAGGGTCTTTCCCCGTAAAGTCGAGAAGCACCCCGCCGTGTATCGAAAATCGATTGGCTCCGAATCACTGGCAGATTATTCTGGCTTTATGTTAACCCAGTTTCACGTACACTTCATAACATATCGCGATATTCTCTTTCGAGTGTATGTGTACAACTGTCACAGGTAGACAGAAGACGTATTACTTTCTTCTCTTTTTTTTATTTTTTCTTTGTTACCTTCTTTGTTAAGTCTTTCCACTCTCTTCCCTCCTTTCTGTATGGAAAAAAAGCAGAGTTTTAGTTTTGTATAGTTTGGTTAGTTAATTTGTCTTTAGGCTTTGGACTCTCGCCATCTGTGGAAATTCGGAGGACAATTTTATTTTCTCAGCAATTGTGGAATATAGTGTGGATAAATAGACCTTTTAATTTATTTATTTGTCGTTGATATAAATGAATGGGTGTCAGAATAAATATACTTAATGTAATACAAAACATTTTTCGTAAAATGTTTTATGCTTCTTTTTGTGAATATTTTTTTCTATTTTAAATTTTAAGCAATCAATGTCTGTCAAGACGTTAGAGACCCTATTTAATTTTATCTTCCGTGAATTCAGATATAAAGATTTATTGTTTAAAAATTTCTTTGATTTGAAGATTATTTTAATGGATATGGATTATAATGCTCTTTTTCTGTTTTTTTAATCTGTTTTCCTGTTGATGATGATTTTTTTTTTAAAAAAATTCTTATTTTCATTAATATAAATTTAAATTCTATACGTTTTTCTCCATTTAACTTTACTTTTTTGTTTAAAAAATTTTAAACTATTTTTTTTTAATATTATTTATAGTGCATTACAGTGGCATACACAAGTGAGGGGGAGACTAACAAATTTTTAATTTTTACAACACAGATTACGCCTCCATGCTTTTATCTACGTGTAACTTCCCCCGCCCCCCGGGGGGGAGGGAGGTCTATGTACGCCACTGGTGCACTATTTCTATTTTACATCATTTTCCAGGATGAATTTCATTGGTTTAATGTTCATTTTTACTGACACAGAGTTTTGTATATCAATTGCAGCTTCTCGTTTTCCTCCACTTAACGAATTCTTATTTGAAAAATTTCTCTATTTAACGAATTTACCCTTTGTCTGGATTTTATTGCGTTCTCTTACTTAGTATTTCTTCTCCTTGATATAAAAAATATAATAGTGTTGCTGATACTCGTTTTTAAACTATACTTTGTAATAGCCCACGGGTTGTGGGGATCATCTCTTCATCATCCACGCGACCTGAGTTTGAGGGGATAAAAGATTGACCGCTAATAGCTTCCATAATAAAACTAGTTTATTATTATCTCAATTTATATTAAGCAAAGAAACACAAGTCTAGGATGCTAATGAGATCAGGAGTGATATGACATAAATTACAATTCTAACAAATAGCGAATTAACCCCCCGAATCTATATTTATAGATGATTCCTTAACTTACCAGAATCCACTCTATTATTAAAGTTTAATATGATCTATCTTACCGCTATTCCACGGCGAACAGCTACCAGTCTTTTTATCGTCAATATTATACTGTATCCACCTTTATCTGGCAAATGGGAAAATTTCTGGTTTAGAACCCACTTAGAACTCTCCTTCTTAGAACTACCGCCTTCTAAGGCCTCCACTTAGAACTCACTTAGCACTTTACGCGAATACTAAAAAGCTCCAATATATACACATTCCTAATCTGCATAATTGCGTTCTCTTCTTGAGTTGGTTGGAAAGAATTGCCATTCTGGCCCCAAAGATTTCCCAAGAAGGTTTTAGTAGAAGACGCGATAAAGCCCTTTACTCACAACTTTAAAATCGTTAGTGCCTATTCCGACCAGTTCATCTTGTTATATATACGTAGTATGATCCAAAAGTTCGGGACAACATGTAGAAAACCTTACCCTGAATAGTTCACAGCACCGAAGCACATCCCTTTTCAAAGTAGTCCTTTTGGGCAAAGATACACTTATGCCAGCGTTCGTATAACTTCTGGAAGCCATCTTTCGCAACCTTCCGTTAGGCCTTCTACGATGCTACTTTCACTTCATCTGATGACACAAAACGACGTCATTGTAATTTTTTTTTCATTGACGAGATCAGGCAAATGTCACACGGGGATAAGTCTGTGACGTCTCTCGCGTCCTTCTTCTAACATAACTCCTATGTTCTTTGACGGCCACGATTAATGGCAAAACCTTTCCAACCCAATACCAAGAAGACAAACGGATAGAATATGTAAATGAGATATACTTTAAAAGGATAGAAGCTTTGATGAGAAGGGCGGCAAGTTTAGAGATAACTTAGTGTGGAATCATTCGGATCAAGAGTTAGATGTCCTATAGCTCTGGAATAAGGATACGTTCATATAAATTAAATTATAAGGAAATCTGAATCTTCGCAGCTAAAGTTATATTATAGGTATTACTCAATTGATGAAGGAAGGAGACTCTGCAAAAGGTAATATTTTGTATAGGAAGTTAGATGAATCAGTTAATTTATTATAATTAAGATTAATGATCTAGTTGCGCGATCTGACTTGAATATAAGGTTTAATTGGGTGTTAACTCTCACTTTAAGAAAGTTGTCAATTAGAATTAAGTAATATAAGTTATTCTTAATAAAAGTGGTATTAAGAATCCAATATGTCTCATCATTTAGATAATCCTACACCTCTAGCTTACGCGGATCCGGATAGACATAGTCATCACAGGATGGCTATGTCGCAAGTCTGGTGAATAGGGGGATGTGGAAGCACGTTAGTACGAGTTTTGGCGAGGAATATTTTTAGCAATTGGGATCGATGTGCTGGTTGGTGCGTTGTCATGCAGAACATACCAGTAGTCACTCTGCCAGAACTGAGGCCGTTTACGACGAATGGATTCCTTCAAACGACGTCTTCGAGAAGTATGGGGCCTCAGCGTGTTTGACAACGATTTTTTCGAAAACATTCATACACCAACGCGACATTTTCCACGTTCCGTGAGTCAAAGGTCGTCCAACACGTTCATTGTATTCGATAGATTTTTGGTCCTCTTTAAAACGCCGATTTCATTCGTAAACCTTAGATCTCGACATGGTAGATTCACCAAACAATTTCCTCAGCATTTCGAAATTCTCCAATGGTGTTTTACCTAAGCGTTGACAAAATTTAATGTTCAACGCTATTCAAGAAGAGCCATCTTTATTAGATCGCGGAAAAAAGCTAACTAGCTTCGGAAGATAACAGCTGCGCGTGCGGTTCGGTCACATGAAATGGACGAAACCAACCTGGCCAGGTTGGGAAGGGTTGAGAGAATCCATTTTAAGTGGTTTAACTTTAGATACTTGCTTTCGGCATCAGCAATGACCACAGTCCCCGAATTTTTAGATCATACAACTTATATATATTTTTCAATGTAACCCTATGGATTGTTTGCCCTCTGTGGCATTATTGTTATCAAAACATTTTAGAGCCTAGTTTTAGAATCTGAATAGAGGGCATTTATAAATGCTAATCATAGGTTAAAACAGTTCTCCGCAACCTTTTTATCTCTGCGGACCGGTCAACGGATAATTTTACCACGGCCCGCTGATGATAGGGCACGTTGATTGCTTATATTTTAGATTGTTTTGATTTAACAATTTTAATTTAGTTATATTTATAAATATGCCTTCAGAATAAAATAAAGTTACACTAAAAATGAATAAAAGTGATTTAACGTGGAATATAAAGTGATTTCCGTGGAAAGTTGCACAAATCCGTGAGAAATGCACCCCTTTAAATAAAATGGAAGCAGTTCTATGTTCTTTAGATAGCCCGGCACCATTTGATCCACGGACCGGTACTGGTCCGCGGAACGGGGGTTGCGGATCACTGGGTTAAAACGTCATCTTCTTAGCAGATTGTCTGTAACAAATTCAGAAACTGGGAAAATCTGCGACGTCCAATGTTATACTCCTTTAGCTTAATTCTGGCGAGAAACACTTTTAATCAAATTTAGACTGTCACTTTGCAACTGCAAGTTAACATCATTATATTTAGCGAACAAATCTGTTAAATGGGAGTAATCTGGTTCCCACGTGATTTAATTTTCTCTTAAAGTTGGATCCCCCCAAATTCTTAAAACAGTCTCAAAATGTGAAGAAAATCTTGTCAGATATGAGCCTTTCAAGAGCCAATGTACTACAGTGTGAAGTTTTCTCAACTGCGCAAGTAATCGAGTATTCAATGCATTGCTTCAAATTCAGTTTATTGCATTGACTAATTGAAGATTAATTCAATCTTCATTCCAGATTTTTAGCAACTAACTGGTGGATTACGTAGTGTATTGCTAATATATTCATTGCTATTGCAATTAAATTTCTGTATTAGTAAGTTTTTAAATCTTCGGTCAAAACACGGAGAAGGTTTGACCCACGGGGAAAAGTTTCAAGCAATTATTTTGAGAAATACCGAAGTTATATTAAACACGTTTAAGTAAATTTGAATTAATTTTTGAAAAATCATGAAAAAAGTTTTGGAGAAACTGTTTTTTTTTTATTACCGAGCCTAAGAGAGCAAAATTTGCACTTTTTTCTGGATATAGGTTCAATTGAGCTTGGCAATAAGAACGAGATACAGAGCGGTTGGGACATTCTGTCCCTAAAAACGCGTCAAAACTGACTTTTTGAAAAAAAAAACATTATACAGTGTCCTGGCTAAATAAACAGCCAACCTAATTCCCGATTTTTCTTCCGATTTCGGTATGAAAGAAAGGATGACATTTTAAAAAATGGAACAAATGTCGGAGTGAGTGAGTGAATATTAACATCGCACTGTTCAGCTACACGAAGGCTTTTTGCGAGGGATCATGTAATTTTGAACCATGGTCAAGTGACGTGGACGCGCGCGACACCTGACCTGATACCCCCTCTCCTAACTACCACACCTACGGGAGGACGTTTCAGCTCTCAATAGATTTAACGTACATCGCTGCCCTACACAGCTGGTCTTTTGTGGTACTGGGCTCGAACTCATGACATGCCTGCCATGATCCGATACCTTAACCACTGGGCCACCGCAGCCCTGCAAATGTCTTAGACCTTAACCCTTGCCATCTCTCAGAGTTTCTGCAAGATAGATGGCATTATAAAAATAGGTCAATCATTCATTTTTGCGTTTTTAATTAATATAGTTTTACAAATTGTAATTTTGGAATTTAAATGGGAAAATGTATTTTTCGGATTATTTCCCATCATTTGGTACCTTCGGCGCGTTTCTGCGTTCAGCGACTCGTGAGAAGATAGTCTCACATAAATAGATACACTTGTGTTTACTCTCTTGAATTTTAATAGTGTAGATGGAGAAAGAAATACTTGTTAATATCAATGATTCACACAATAGGGGAAGCACACGGTTTCGGAACCCCCTCATAAATTTTGATTTTTTTTCGATTGATTATAATTCTATGTATATAAAGTACATAAAATGTCATGTAGTAATTGTTATTAATAATTTATTTTATGAATTAATGCTAATTATTTATTCGATCAGTTATTTTTTTTTAATGTTTCTTGTTCCCGACAAAAGAATATGTTCGGCGCGGTATTGTGGTAAGGTACCAGAATGGTGGACTTTTGATCCTGATCCCCCACCTCCAGGAAAAATTCCTGTGTATGCCACTGGTTTATATTATAATAAAATAAGTAAATAGATTGATAGGTAACATCTGTGTACGCGGGCAAAGTACCGCGATTTGCCGACTACTGGTCTGGGCTACTGTGGCTTGTTAAGGCTGATTTTGCTAAGTATCAAAGAAACGGATTTAAATGTAGAAATTGTTCCAATTTTCATATAAAAAGCGCCCTTGGGTAATAAATAGGCAATATTCTTTAAAATTTTAAAACATTTAAAAATATGCGCGTTTTTTTCACTCGGAAATGTAAAGTTTAACATTTATGAAGTTTATGTAGAATAACAGACGAAGTGTGGAATGCATTTGAACCAGAAAAAAATGGATTGGCTCAGATAGAAATTAAAAGTATTATGAAACGTGATGCTAGCTATAGAATAGCGAAATCATAAGGTAATGTTAGGTTCACCAGAAAATTTTTAGCCAGTTCTAGAAATTATAGAATATAATACTTTCTCTTCACAGTTATATACTTAATGATATAATTTCCAACGTTATGTGTTATCCCTTTCCAGTTTGATCCCTTAGAAATCGATATGAGAATGCTGTGTGTATATAGGGAAACATGAAAGAACCATTAAAAAATGAGCCTCTAAACACAACCGAAAGCTTTTTTTTGATAATGTATTATCGATAAATGGATAATTTAGATAAAGTATTCAAGAAAATGAGAACTATTTTGATCAATAGGAAAGTAAATCATTTTATTTGACGACAACATGCATTGGTCCGTTTTTTCACTTTCAATAGGGAGATTTTTTTAAAGAAATGGATTCCACTGATCACTTGGGACCGTGTTTGCCTAATGGTCATAGCCACGGTCTCGTGGTGTGGCCGCGGTAGCCTAGTGGTCAAGTTCATGAACTCGTAGCTGGTGTGTTATGAGTTCAAGCCTCGTGCCGCTGAAGATCCGCCGTGTATAGGAGGCCAATGCACGTTAAATTTGTCGAAGTTCAAACGATCTCCTTCTGGTGTGGTGTTGAAGTTTAGAGTTCAAGTCTTATCCTTGTCACTTGGCAGTGATTCAAAATTCGAAGTCCGTCGCCAATAGCCTTCGTACAGCTTTATAGTGCGACGTTAATATAACTGTCTCTCTCACTCTCACTCAAGGATTCGTAGCTGGCGTGTCATAAGTTCGAAATCCTGATTCCACTGAAGCCCCACCGAGTGGTGGGGTTGATGCGCGTTAAACTTATCAGGGCTTAAGAGTTCACCCGTTGGCGTGGTATGGAAGTTTGAGTTGTTAAATACCAACTCAGCTGTCTTTTCGTCACTTGACCATGGTTCAAAATTACGAGGTCTGTCACCAATGGCCCTCGTGTTGCTTTAATACATTGGAACGTTTGTAAACATTGAACACTAAAGCAACATGAGGGCTACTGGCGACGAATCTCGTAATTTTGAACCATAGTCAAGTGACGACCCTTAAGCCGACACCTCATACACCAAATTTCCACACAAATCCGACGTGATGACTTAGAGTCTCGGCAGATTTAAAGTGCATCGGGCTCTCTACTCGATGGGTCTTCAGTGGCCCCAGGACTTTAACTCACTACTTGACGGCCTCGTGTTCATGACCATGTCGGTTCGTGACCATAAATATTCGGCAACCGCAGCCATCCCGCTACCAATATTGAGATCTTTAAAGATGGAACCCACAAATTACCACCAAGTTGAGTAAGCAAGGAAGTGTTTATTAACGTTACACTTTAAAACAACACGAGGGCTGTTGGCGATGGATCTCGCAACTTTGACCCTTATCTTCTGAGAAGAAGTCGTTATTATAGAAGGAAAATTATACAGCGGTGGTGTCCAGCAAAGGAACGATTTCCTGTTAGGGAACTCACATGATTTCCCAACGGTCACGTGGTTTCGCGTGGAAAAGTACTCAAAACAAGACAACAGGGGGGGGGGGGGGGTTAGGTTCTAGGGCAAGTCAACCTTTGACCTCCCTTTATCCAGTCGACAGAAAAATGATCAGCACAGTTCTCACGCCAGTCTCTGATTTCAATGTCCACCAAACGAGGGGTGGCAAAGACCAATGGCCAAATATTAATCCCGGCTACGTCCAAAACAGAAATTATTCTACATCACGTTACATCACGTGTAGCTTTTGAAGGTGTGACGTATTCCACCTTTAAAGAGATGGAAAGGTAAAACGACGACGCTGCAACACACTCCAACAGACTCTCTATCAGATTCACTTCCAAATTCGCTTGCATTTTCGGGCCTTTCAAGGCTCCAGCATAATGAGTATCATGTTGTCCTAACGCAGCCTTCACATCAATAATCCGGCCTTACCAGCACCTCATCAGTAGCGTTTCTCTTCAATACTTTTCAATAACTCAATTAAAATGAACTGAAGTAGTATTTTTTCTTTCATTTTCAAATGCTGACATAAAAATTCTGGTAGTACCTATTGTTCCTTTAATATTATCTAAAAATAGCCTCACTTGAATACAAGTGAAAATATTTTGATGCATTAGAACGGAGAAAGAGACATTTTGTTCGAAGTGAACTATTTTATAAAATTATGTTCCAGTAAAATAATTTTTAAGCAGTTATATTCGCGTTAAGTAAATGATCGTGGTACTGGTACTCTCGTGGTCAGCATTGTTCCCATCGAGTCCTGGACCCTACAAAAGACCACAGTGTAGAGATACTGATGCACGTTCACCCGTTCAGGACCGGGCGATTTTTCCCTGTTAAGCCTAACTCCATTTAAAAATTCATATCAAATCATTATTGTAATAAAATACGCCGAATTTTATAGCTTATAATCATTTCAAATTCCATGCTTTCCAAATTCAGATCACACCGGTGTGTTCAAGGATCTCAGAACGGGAAAAACGCAATATCACATATGATATCATGAGTCTTGAAGTGGTCACATATGAGTGATCGTGGCCCTGAAAGGATTAGATCTGTCGAGAATCAAAGTCCTCACGTTGACGTGGTGTGGAAGTTTGTAGAGGGAGATTTTTCAGCTCAGAGGTGTAGGCTTGATCACAAGACCATGAATCAAAATTACCAAAATTACAAACTCAATCGCTGATAGCCATACTCCTGTAAAAAAGGTTAATTAAGGCTGATTGCGGAGATGATTTTTTTTCTTTAGAAGCCTTTTTTGTGGCTTTCTAAGCCCTTCAGAGTGTACCAGGTTTCGTAGGATATTCCACCAATAATCTTCGTGTGGCGTCAGTAAGGGGCATTAATAAACAATCAATAAATCAGTTAATGAGTATAATAAGAAATATACAGTTTAAATGCACTAGAAATCAAGAATAATTTAAGACATTATATACTACTTGTAACATAATTGTATGGGATTATTTAAATTTTTGTCACAGATTTTCTATGTGTGAGCCCATAGTCGCATGACATACATTGCGCAGGCAACCCAATTCCGCTCAAACGCATGTTAAGGTATCTGAATCAATTTTGTCGATAGCGGTTGTGATACCCTCTTTCAGCTTCTCCAGATCGACAGGAAGAGGAGGGATGAATGCCTTGTTTTTTGCGTACCCCAACAAGAAGAAATCACAAAGTGTTAAGTCAGGACTTCTAGGTGGTCATTGGATAAATGGCATGTTGCAGTCCACGAGTCGTCCAATCCATCGTGAGGGTGTAGATGTTCATCGAGGTAATCTCGCACATTATCCAATCAGTGGGTTGGTGTACCATCCAATTGGAGAGTAAAGTCAATGTCATCCTGTAGCATCAGCCAAAGAGTCGTATCCAAAAAAGTGGTTTTCGTGAGATTTTGCAAAATTTTTTCAAGAATACAAAAAGCCTTTTCCACTGAAAACGCAGCCCTTTTCACTGACTAATTACATGACATGCTTGCTATTGCCTACGTCAGGGGTGTCAGACCCAAATGACCTTGCGGGCCACTTCGGAAAAACATTATAATCTCGCGGGCCGCACATAAAAATATGTACATTTATATCAGATTTTGAAATAAAAAAACATTTATCGGATTGAAAATGTAAAATAGAATGAACTATTATTATTATTTTCATTATTTTTCACGTATACAGACATAGATAATACAATAATGTTTGTATAATATAATAATGCAATGATCAAATAATGTATAAAATATTACAGTTGCCACATTTTCTTGAAAATTACGGTGTTTTTATTGAATTGATCTTTCGTTACTAATAGTTGAAATTTGATAGTGCTGTCATTCGCAAACGATTAAGTATACATTGTCTTGAATATTTTTTTTAAACTTTAAAAAACATCTCTGACTGCCTCTTGCTTTTTGGCCCCTCCAAACAGAAAAGGAGGAGGAGAAACGAAAGTTAGAGGAGAGAGAATCATATACCATCCATAGTAAAGGATATGCATAATGCACACAATTCGGAATTTATTAAAAAAGTAATTTACTGTAGTAAAATCAAATGTAACTGTTTGATAAAATATAAATCTATTTTAATCTAAAGGACATTTCTATTATCATAAAGGATTTATTTTAAAACAAGAACAGGTAACAGGCAAATACATTGTATATATATATATATATAAATGTCCTGTCAAATAAATTTCAAAATGAAAAAACTTTAAAAATTCTTTAAAAAGAGTCGGCTGGGCGCAACTTACGTACTGGTGGGCCGCGTGTTGGACACTTCTGGCCTACGTCATATCCGTCACGCGCGGATGAAGTACATTTACCATACGGTTCACTGAGGGGACGCTTGTCTTTGATTGTTAATGTTATACAGCATCTGGAAAATGTATATTTTTCTGTATGAATCCCCATATATTTAAATTAAAGAAAATATTGTGGAAGTTATATATACAGTAGCTGCTGAAAACTTTTTCAATGAATTTTTGTTTTATTCTTTTTTTATTATAATCGTTAGTGAGTGTTTATCTTAAATTATTAATTATTATTTTAAATATCTTGCGACAGTTATTGAAGAGATGTTGTTATATTTTTAAATTAAAGTATTACTTAAAGGAGTTGGAAACTTAAAAAAAAAATTCTTACAATATTATGCTAAATTATTTTTTTATTGGTGTAAACGACATTTTCTTTATTGCATGTATAATATTTTGGCAATAACAATGTGTATTCATGAGTTGTTATTGAAATCTGACTGTTTACGTGCTTGCATACTGTACAGTGAACTTTTTTGTTTGTTTGTAAAATAGACCAGCATTTTCCCCTTGTAAATAGAAAATTCAGGTTCGCTTTATCAGTGGACAGACAGGATGTTGTGAAATCCTGAATTGTCTTTCTCTTTTGCGTCACTGATTTCAGAGAATATATTCTAGATACATTTTTTTAACAATATTACCTCACACACATTGTCTTCCAACATTGCGTGTTCAACCTTCAAGTCTGACTGAAATACAAGTTATTTATTGCGCATTGAATATTAAAAAAAAAAGATACTATAGGGAGGAATATTTAAGCTAATGAGAATAATTATTGGAGTTGCTGGTATTCCTGGAAAAAGTTTTTAACAACAATAAATAAAAGAGTAAATTGCTGTTATCTTCAGATCGAAATCAGTAATGGGGAAAATATCGCTTAAACTATTGACTGTCAAGTAAATTTAGAGCGTCTTGCTCTATGTGCCGTGGTTTTATTTTAAAGAAAACACGAAGTTTTACAAAATATAATAATATTCAGTTATTAATTTAATATTGTAACAGCATTTATAGCAGGGGTGGCCAACCCTCTGCACGCATGCCACAGTGTGGCACGGTTGTGTTGTTACAATGGCACGTGAATACGTATCGAAAAATTTGGAAGATACTAATAAATACCAATTTTTCACAGTTTTATTAAAATGCCTTTGTCAAAATTCATTTTAAATACACATAAGGTATCCGACTACGTTCGGAATCGTGATTTTGCAATAGCGCATAAATGAATAATGTTCATGATATTTAGTGTCACTTAGATTAGAATACATGTATACAATTGTTTTAAGGACATTTTGACAAAAAAAAATTATTTAAATACAATATTTTGGCAAAAAATTAACTTAGAATAATTCTTTTTTCCAAATGTTCTCCTTTTGTGAAAATTGCTTCTATTATATAATAATATTTTGCCTGTATATAGCTCAGACCTCTCTACAGAGGCTCAACTAGAATTTTTGAAACATATAAGAAGTGGATTTATCCGTATTTTACGACAACAGAGAGGGGAGCAATTTTAAGAAAAAAACGTCGATAATTATTTCAATGGGTTGCAACTCTGAAAATAATGTGAATTTTTCTAAAATTCTAGTTGAGCCTCTGTAAAAATGTCTGAGCTATATATAGGCAAAATATTATTACAGTAGAACCTTTTTTCACAAAAGGAGAACATTTTGAAAAAAGATTATTCTAAGTTAATATTTTGCCAAAGTATTGTATTTAAATAATTTTTTTTTTGTCAAAATGTCCTTAAAACAATTTTATACATCGAATTTATCTAATCGAAGTGACACTAAATATCAAGAAAATTATCCATTTATGCGCTTTTTTAAAATCACCGTTCCGAACGTAGTCGGATACCTTAAATGAATTACAATAAAAAATTATAATGAAGAAAATGCTCCTTCATTGTTGTGTGCGCTTGCTTTCTAAAGGAAAGTGGAAATTAAGTAACTCTGAAAATAACCTGAACGTTTCAAAAATCCTAGTTGAGACTCTCTGGAGAAGTCTTTAATTTATATAAGCACACACACACACACAAAATATTATTGTTATAGAAGCATTTTTTATATAAGGAAAACGTTTTGAAAAAAGGTTATTCTAAGTTAATTATTTGCCAAAGTATTGTATTTATATAAGGGGACATGGTACGATTTGCGCAAAAATTTTTAATTTAAGGATTTTCAAAAAAAATTTTGTTTCTTCCTATGTGTGTATACTTTGTAAAACAGATTTTGTGCTCAAAATTTCATAAAAATCTAGGCATTTAATTTTTTAAGGAAAGAACTTAAAATTTGTGAAGTGATTTTAAAATGCTACTTCTCCTACAAAAGTGTACGTACACGCAGGAAATTTGGTTTACCAGTACGTCCAACTATGTATAACAGAAGTTGGTATGGGTTTTGCGATAAAATAATTTGTATTTGTACAATACTTCTTTTTATGAATGTTTATTGAAAATTCCTCAAAAAATGTACAAATTCTGAGTTCAATTATTTTTTAAAAAATAAATATTGCTTTGATCCAAAAATGCATACCAACTTTTGTTACATGTACTATTAGTAATTGGTAAAAAAAATGTCAAGGCATTAGGCACAATAGAAAAAAAGCTTTAGCATTTTAAATGAAGACAAACTAGTTATTTTATCTTTCTGAGATAAGTACGTATAAGTTTTGATTTGCCATAGGGATGTGAATAAAAACGAACGTAAAAGCTATCATAATTCTGCGTTTTTTAAGTTTAGAGCTTTCAAATTTTGTGAGGTTACAGAAAAGTATATAAAGAATAATTTAGGCTAATAAAATTAGATTTGATTTTTTTGACCGATTTTTGTCATTTGAATCGTACTGTGTCCCCTTAAATAATTTTTTTTTGTCATAATATCCTTAAAACCATTTTATACATGTATTCTAATCTAAGTAACACTAAATATCATGAAAATTATCCATTTATGCACTTTTTTAAAATCATGGTTCCGAACGTAGTCGGATACCTTAATGCTAACAAAATGGAACAATATATTTGAGCCCCTAAGCAAAGTATATTGATAACCTCCTCTCCCTCCCGTGTAGAGGGAATGATGCACGTTAAGGCCGTATCACACGTACACGTTTCAAGCAATTTTTCGTTCAATTCGTGCAATTTTTACTCAGTTGCCATAGCAACCGCTTTAGAACAATTTTTTGCTAGCGAGCTCAAAAAGTTGTTCCAAATAAAATTGCTTGAAATTCCAGCCAATGGGGTTCTTCGGCGCTCTACGTCATAAACAAGATGGCGGCTCCGGTTTCATCTAACACTTCAGATATGCCGTATAATATTTTAATGGTGTGTAATATTTTAAATAGAATGGTGCTCTATTTTTAGTTTACACCCATCAACAATTGCGCAAGCGAAATGAAAGAAATAATTTTGGATGTTCATTTTCTGAAGCAGAAAAATCGGCGAGTAATTTTTCAATGTGGAGATAGAGCGCGGCTGACGTCAGAGCGTGTCGTTTTGTTTATGGCAACCCTTCCCCCTCAGATTCGGCCAAAAATTGGACGAAAAAATTGGATGAAAAATATACGTGTGATACGGCCTTTAAATCTCTCGAGCTTCAAAGTTCTCACATTGGTGTGGTAAAGAAATTTATAGAGGGGGATGCCAGCTCAGGTAGTATCTTCATCACTCGATTGAGGTACAGAACTACGAGATCGGGTCCTATTAGTCCTCGTGTAGCTTCTAAGTGCGACTTTAAAAATAATTGTAATGATAATGTTTCAAGAGAAAAAAATTCTCGTCCAACAGTTTTCAAATTATTATTAAAAAAAATTTATCTTGTAATTAGATTTATCTATATTGGTAGAATATGTTTTAAAAAAAACCCGGATTTACCAAGGTACAAAGCTAAGTGATAAGGAACAAGAACTCGGCAGAAAAATGAGATACAGATCAAAGGGAATTAATGAAGCATAAGGATTAAAAATTATGAAAGGAGTTTTTTTTTTTTTTTTTTTTGTTCAAAATTTTGTCCCAGTACAAAGCTAAATGATAAGGATTAAGAACTAGGTATAAAGAGGAAATACAGTTTAGAGCAGGGGTATTCAACCTTTTTTTCATCAGGCCACATGCATATGAAAACTGTTTTACGCGGGCCGTACCTTGAGAATTGATGGAGGGGGATTCTAAAAGATAAAGGACATTTAAAATGCGGGAAAGTTATCAAATTATTAAAATTCGTAATTTGGATTTTATTTTAAAACTGTATCGAACTCTATCAAACTCAACTAAAAAAAAATAGGTTTTATGCATTTTTTATCCTATTATGGGGTAATTTTGATTTTCTTTAATCAATGACCCAACCCCCATCCAAATATTTTGTTGCTGTGTCAAAGATTTTTTTAAGATGGCCAATTTATCTCATCGTGAAAAAGGCCCTCAAGAAAAAGAGCCATTGAAAGATTTGTGCTTAGTGGTATAATGACGAACAAAATTATATATTTTTTTAAATATAACATTTTCACGACAAGTCAAACAAGCAGTTGCTCCATGCTTGGTTTACTCTATGAAATAGCCAAGATCCCCATCGTCTTGAAAAAGAATATATTCCTCAGATATTTTTCACTTGGAAGACACAAGGATTAATTAAAAATTAATTTTACCCATAAAATGATCGGTATTCCACTGATATTTGTTATCACTAATCGTCACAATTACAAAAAAAAAAAAGTTAAATTGCATTTGTACAAGCACGATATCGATTGCAAAATTGATACATGAGATTGCTTGATTGGTAGAATTTCTCTCTAAATTTTTAATATATTGTTCTTAAATAATTGGATTTTTTAATGCAACGGGCCATGACAGGGCCACTCGGAAAGGTCCTGCGGGCCGCAGGTTGAGTATCGCTGGGTTGGAGGGATATTAATGAAGTATAAGGATTAAGGATAAGAGGGGGGCAACACATACTTAAAAATTAAAGGATATATTAATATGCAGCTGTAGAAACAAAGTAATGTTTTATGCATTTCAGACATACTCAGTTGAATTCATATTATGCTGCAAAATAAAATTTTGCTCGAAAATTTAGTCATATTATTCAAAAACAATTAGGCCCCACTTTTGAATTCATTTACACTCCTTATTTCCTTAGCAAAATAACTATTGCATTTCCAACAATAAGAGAAATATTTCTCAATAAAAGACTAGAAAATACATATATGGAGAGAGAGTACTAAAAATACATCCCAAAGATAAAAAAAATATCATTTATTGAGAAAGTGTCGTATTATACTTCCAAATATAGCACGAGAATTGTAAAATGACTCTCCAAGAATATAAGAGGAAAGCGAGCTAAAAATAAGTGTTATTACAAGAAACAGAATCACCGATAGAGTTATTAATATGTCATCCACTGTTGTTGCTTTTTCTGCGCATGTGATGCATTATTCTGTACAGATAGCTTTGCTGATCGGGGAATTCTTCACTTCCCCCTCCCATAGTGCTTTGGGCCCGTAGGTTGTAAGAATATATGGGCAGGTTCTTTTTATTGTTAATACTAAGGTGCCGTACGAAGAAACGGAGACGAAATGATATATTATAGTGGTGCAGCCTCATGTATTGATAGAGAAGTTAATCTCTCTCTCTCTCTCTCTCTTCCACGAGATTTCAATGCATTCTTAATAATACACTGTGCTTAATTTCAGGATAAAGCGGAATTGTTAGAATACAGTAAATAGAGTTGTTTTCTTCTGTAACGGAATGTATTAACTTTCATTTGTATTAATTAGTAATTTTTACTATATATATATCTTTAAAATAAAACACTTAAAGAAACGTAACTCGCAGGGAAACTAAAATTGTGCAAATAAAGTTATACTATGTTTTCAGATATAAAAGTATTTCAACATTAATATTATATTCTGGCTTCACTCTCCTGTAGAAAATATCCCTTATTTTAACATTTTACTCATTTTATCCCAGTTGACACATTTTTTCTTTTATAAAATGTGTTTCGCCTTTTTTCTCCTATACCTTAATGCTAAATGAGCTATCTCTTTACATGTTAAAAGAAAAAAACTAATTATTTATGGAATATTTTGAAATTTTAAAAACACTAAATGACAAATAAATGTATAGGTTATATGTGTTACAAATTTTAATGAAAATAAAGTCATTTTTTCTGTCCAAAAAAGCTTGGCGTTTAGTTCATTTGGCGAAAACAGTCTTAAGGCTACTAAAAATCGGATGCACCTTAGAACCGAAGGCGAAAAAATTCCTTGGATGAGGAAAATTGAATATGATATTTTGGTGGTCAGAGCAATTACAGGTTCACTTATGTATTAAAAAGTTTTTAATATTGGTAAAATAAATTAATCATTCACTTTTTAGTTCTCATTTTATTTATTTTTTTAATTTCGTAAATATCGGGTATTGATAAATCATTCCACAATATTTATTTTTTCTAAAAAATGTGTTGAGAATTTTAAGTGCTTCTTAGAATCAATGACGGTTTTTGATTCGAATAAATACGGTATATCATGCCAACCAAATTTATAGTGTCATGCATTACTATGTTACCTGATACTTTTTAACGACGTTTCAGTTGCGACGTTAATAATTATTCAGTAAATTGTATTTTCAAAAAAAAAAAATTGTAATATTTAAAAATTGTATTATTCCAAAAAATCTCTACGGTTGTAAAGATCCATTCCTAATTCTGTAATAAAAAGTCACACAAGAGCCTTTTTAATTGCTTTGATAATTTACTAAAAGGAAAATATTTCAATGAAATAAAATATTCCTAATATTTTCCTGAAAGTACTGTGGCTACGGCAGCCGAGTGATCATGGTCACGAACTCGTGGCTGGTGCTATCTTGTCGTGGGTTTCAAACATAGTGCCACTAAAGACACGCCGTGTAGAGAGGTTGAGGCACGTTAAATATATCGGTGTTTAAAGTTCTCTTTTTGGCAGTGGAGAATTTTGGAAAATGGGGTACCAGCTAGGTGCCATCCTCGTCACTTAACCGAGGTTCAAAGTTAAGGGGTTCGTTGCCAGCCACCCTCATGTTGCTTTAAAGTGCAACTTAAATCAAACCACACACACACACAAAACAGAAGGAACTGTAAAGTTCCTTTTTTTCTTTCTCTGTTAAAAAATCTTACATAGTTTTCTTTTTAGTAAACGTTTAAGATTTTTTAAAAAAAGAATGTTATCTTACTTTCTTTTTTGTGAAAAAAAAAAGAAGAAAGAAATGTATTTAAAAAAAAAGAAATTAAATTATTCAAAAAGTTTGTGATTATTTTTCCAAATACATTTGTGTATGATGTAAATAGATACTGCAGATTATACACACACTGGCCAATGAATTAGAAACCAACCCGAGATCAATATTTTACTGAACCTGCTTTTGTACGGATAACTGCTCTGATTCTTTTGGGCATCGAATCTACGTACTTCTTGAGTACATTTACGACCAGAGAATACCATGCTATGGCTATGCAGCATTTTATATCCTAAAAAATTAAAGGAAAGAGGAGAGTGCTGTCGAATACATTCTTCCACCATATCAAGCATATTTTCTAAGGGATTAAGATCCGGGCTATGCGGTGGCCAGGGAAGGTGTTGGAAGTCAGACTGATGTCCAGCAAACCAATTTCGAATATTTCTGGCACGATGTATAGTTGCATTTCGTCCATGAAGTATCCATCACCATCAGGATAAAAATTCAACATTGCAGGGTGCACTTGATCTGCAAGTACATCTAGGTATCTCCTGGCTGTTTGTTTACCCTCGAGAAACACCAGGGCCACACTTCCATGCCAGAAAAACATGTCCCACATCACGATATTCCCACCAGATCCTTGCATAGTGCGAGTAAGGCAAGGTGGATTCATGGGTTTGTGGGGTTCTCGCCAAATTCGATGTTTTCCATAAGTGCGAAATTATGTGCAGCTTAATTCATCCGACCACATTACCCGTTTCCAATCGTCAAACGTCCAGTGTCCTCTTTCCCGACACCTCTGCAAACGAATTTTTGCATTTCGGGCAGAAATGAGTGATTTTCTCACAGGCACCCAACTACGCATTCCTTCCACTGCAACTCTTTGAGCATGGTTCGGGTTGAAATCTATTCGGAAGAGCCTTGTTTGACGGTTTGTGTCTGTTGAAACACAATAGAGCAAGGTTCCGCAACCCCCAGTCTGTGGATCAAATACTACCGGTCCGCAAAAGAAACATTAAATTATTTCTCTTTTATTTACTGAGGTATATTTTTCTTAGGTTTGGGTTATTTTTTATGAAAATCATTTAATATTCCTTGTTAAATCACTTTATATTCATTTTTTGGTGTAGCTATATTTTATTCAGAAGTTACGATTAAATACAATTAAATTAAAATTATTAAATCAAAAGTCTAAAATATAGTCAATTAACATCCTCCCCCTCAGCGGGCCGCCGTAAAATTAACATACGTTGACCGGTCCGCGGCGATAAAAAGGTTGCGGGGCACTGCAATAGAGTCCCTGTTCTGCCGTATAATTTGTCGGAGACAATGCCGATCACGCTCTTGGAAAACTGTGCTGGAGCTACACTTACGTCTTCTAGAGAAGGACTGTAGGTTCTGATTCCAACTTTTCTGAAAATATTTGATATGGCTGCTTTTCAGAACCCAGAGAAATTTATTGTCTTTGAAATCGGGGCCCCTGCTAAATGGGCACCAACAATAAGTCTTTTTTTTCAAATGGTAAGATGTGTCGTTTTTCCCATTTTACTTCATTCATCGTGAAAAACAATCTTGCGTCTTACTTATACTAGCATTCTAACCACTTGTAACCCGGGTCATAAATAAAAAAACAATTTGCATACTTCATCTCTAGCCCGCATTCAAATGAAAATCTCAAAAGTTTCTAATTCATTGGCCAGTGTGTGTATATTCGTTATAAGTTTTAAAACGATGCTAAGGAAATAAGACTTCACCCGTTTTATGTCCTGAGTCTCCTCTCAAATGCATGCAGACCAGTAGCGCACACAAAATTATTTCAAGGAGGGAGGGGGTCTAGGGTCACAAAAGTCCACCATTTTGGTATCATGCTCCAATACTCCATCCAACATATTCTTTTAATTTTGTCGATTTTCGGGAACAAAAGCAATACAAAATTAATTATTGAATAAATAATTAACATTATTTAATAAAATTATTAAAGGCAAATACATAATTAAATTTTACGTAATATATACATAGGATTATAACCAATCGAAAAAAATCAAGGGCTATGGGGGAGTGTCTGGACCCCTAAAACATCCCCCTTGTGTGTGCCACTGATGGAAACCTCGCGTTTTTCCAAAAAATGCTGCATTGTGATAAACAATAATTCAACTCTTAAATGCTTATTATTTTGACTAATATAATTTTTTTGAAGTATGTAAATATTTATTAGAATACTTGTTTTATTTAACGTTTGTTGAAAGATATATTAAAAATGTGTTGCTTTTTTAAAAATCTATTTCAACATTTAGATGCGTTATAAAATCTTGAAAACTTACCACCCTTTTAATTACAGAAAAAATTTTTGAATTTAAATGAACACTTAAAATTCATAGTTAAATCCATTTTATATATTTGAAAACTTAAGCGGCAAAAAATAGTGGTGGGTTAGTTATAACAATAGGAGTAGAAAAAAGTTGAAGTTTGTAACGGAAGAAGAGTAAATGTTAATCAAGTTATGCTCAGGAGGATTTTCTTCATTAAAAGGAAATTTATAGCTTATAAAATGTTAGAAAAGAATTGGTTTTTTGTCAAATTTATCTGTTTTTTTGTTCATGGTTGCTTTTTAATCCGGATAACTGACGATAACTCTTCAATTACTTTGTCTTAGTTTTGATGCCATTGTAAAATCAAGTGGTGTTTATAGACTTCTTTTGCTGCCAATACAGCAATTTCAAAAGCAGAGAAATCTACTCGGAAATTGAGCAAACCATGGTGGAATTCTGCTTGTCATCTAGCAAAAAGGGGGACAACGGAGGGCGCGGGGTATTCTCAGGAGGTACCCCACCACTGAAATTCTCATGGCGTTCAAACTTGAAAAGCGTTAGCTCGTAAAATAAGACGTCGAAGTCAGAGAGAATCTTGGATCCAGTATGTCTCTTCCATCACATCGTCAATTATAAATCAACAGTTGTGGAGAAAGGTAAAAGCAGCGAATGACCTCTATCGGGACTTTAGAATTCCGAAATTGGAAACATAGACTGCTGTGTATTCGTCACCTGTTGATGTGGCCAAATTGATTGGACAGACATTTGCAAATGTGTCCGATTCATGTAGCCCTGAATTTCAGAAGACTAAGAATTGTTTAGAGAGGAACACCTATCAACTTCAGGTTGTCGACAACCTGACATGGGGAAATTGAAGGGGGCCTTGTCAACGGCCCTCAATACTAGTCCTGGTCCTGATGGAATATCCCATCATTTGCTTCGCCCTTTGAACGAGGACTCACTAGTAAGTCTCCTTTATCTATTCAACTGAATATGGAGGGCACAGGAGTATCCTATTCAATGGAAGGAAGCCATAGTGATCCCCATCCTATCGACCGATAGCCCTCGCGATCTGCCTTTGTAAGACAATGGAACGTATGACCAATGTCCGTCTCGTTTATCAGCTGGAAAAGAATCGATGGATTCCTCTGTTCCAGAGTGGCTTCCGCAAAGTAAGGTCCCCTCTCGACAACATTATAATGCTGAAAAGCAAAATTAGTAATGTGTTTTTGTCCGGAGGAATCATCTGGTTTCTATACTCTTTGATATTGAGAAGGCATATGGTCGTACCTGGCACTATGGGATTCTTCAAAATCTATTTAATTTTGGTCTTCGAGGGAATATACCCATCTTTATTAAGTTTTTTACATGTACGCATTTTTATAGTTCGTTTGGGAGGTACTCTTTTAGCTTCTTTTATACAAACTGAGAGTGTACCTCAGGGAAGCATTTTGAGTGTCCTCCTTTTCATTTGTCATATATCACCTGTTTAAAAACTTTTATCGCCCTCTACACAGGCGTCTTTATACGTGGATGATCTGCAGATAAATTGTGTAAGCTAGCTCGGCCATGCGCCATATTGAGCGGCAGTTACAAACTACCATCAACAATCTGGTAAAATGGTGCGACATCTACGGTCATACTATTTCTGCCAGCAAGAGCTGCTGTGTACACTTTTGCCGTAAACGGAGTCTTCATCCCGACCCTGAAATGCGCGTTAGTGATGTACATGTTCCCTTAGTCCCGACGTACGATTCCTCAGAGTAGTTTTCGACCGCCGCAACTCACAATCCTTTCGCATATTTTACATTTGCGGAAGAGGTGGGAAAAGTCTCTCAACCTCTTGAAGGTGTTGTCAAACACCTCTTGGGAAGGGGGAATGCAGATCGAATATCACTACTCAGAGTATATCAAACAATCCTACTTCTCGGATGTACGATGGATGTGTTGTATACGGATTAGTAGTGCAACTGTGCTCTGAAAAAACTTGACCCTGTCCACCATATGACATTGAGAATCTGCTCTGAAGCGTTTCGCACATCTCCAGTACAGAGTCTCTACGTTGATTGCAATCAGCTTCCTCTGGATCTTCGATTGAGGAAGCTGTCTCTTGCCTATTATTATAAAATCTTGTCCGTGCCTTCACATCCTCTGAAAAGTGTGAATCTGACCACCAGCATGAAGAGACTGTTTGATACCCGGCCGTTTACGGACAGGATGACGCTTCTTGTACCTGAACTCGACCTACCTAACGTGGACATCCAGCAAAGAAATGTTTTACGATTCCAACTATGGAATAGGCCACGTTTCCACTTAAACAACTCTTTTACCAGCAACAGTAAAACCACCGTAACGCCTATCGTTTTTCAAAGCGTCTGCACCTACCATCGCAGTCAGTATAGTGGTTATTCAGCCATCTACACAGATGGTTCGAAACGTGCAGATTACGTTGGCTGTGGAGTTGTGATTGAAGATAATATGCACGGTTATCAGCTCAACACTTCTTGCAACGTTTTCAATGCCGAAGCTATCGCCATCCATCGTGCATCTCATTTAATCGACTCCAATATGCCCCATAAATACTGCATCTATACTGACAGCATGAGTGTCTTAGAAGCGCTTGAAAATTACAACGAGTACATTACATACCAGTGGTATGTAATGTACTCGACATCCAGAGTTTACTGTACAGCGAGGGTTTTGAAATAGCTTTTTGCTGGCTACCAAGCCACTTCAGTACCATTGACAACGAGCAAACGGACAGCGCGTCTCGGTCAGTGACGACCCCTTTGCCGCTAGCAATTCCGCTATCAGATATGAAGTGCGTCATCCTGCATCATATTTATATGACTTAGCAGGAATCATGGAGTCGGCAGTTGAATAACAAACTGCACTCTGTGTAGCCTGTCATAGACGTATGGCCTGTGGTGCCAATAAGGGTCCACGTCAAACTGACTCGCCTTCGTGTTGGTCACACTCGCTTTATACACTGGCATTTGTTGTTGGGAGAAAATGCTCCTCAATGTCCTTCATGCAAGGTCTCGTATAGTGTTCGACACATTTTAGTATATTGTCTAGTTTTTAATCATTATAATTTCACCTTTTTTTTAAATTCATCTCATTTAACCTTACCTGACTTGGTGGGGGAACCCCCCTCCCCACCACCAATATCTATTTCCTTATTTATTTAAAATTTGATTTTTATGTCTTATTTAATGTTTTATTGTAACATTTTACACTGTTTTTAGATCAAATTTTAAACTTTTAATACTATCAGTCGACTTTTATTACTATCGATCAAGTAATTAATTTTAAATAAATTTTTTTAAAACTTTTAAGCAATTGTTTGGCGCAAATTGGCAGAATTCGGGTCTTGCACCATAAACTCAAACTCTCACTCACTCGCTACAGGCCTCTTTTATGGGACGGGGGGAGGGGGTTACATTCTAAAAACAAGATGAAAGCGACAAGGTACAATCTTTATGCTAAAAAATTATAAGTCAAAGGTCGTTAGTCTATTAGAAGGATTAACACCGAAATCCCTTCTTGTGTACATTACTATAAGAATCACTTAATTTATCTCTTTTGTCTGTATTATCACGATCAATACCATAATATAAAATGTCCTTTATTGAAATCTTAATCTTCGAATTTCCTCAGTGTTGTATATGAGCATTTCTTCCGAAACTATATTGTTACGTAGATCCGAATTCGAGGATTTTATGCAAAACAATCATAAAGAAAATAAACAGTTCTTCAAGAGCGATGCGAATTTATTAACAAAAATCCAATCCTTTAAATACAGGATTCAACAGCAATATTCACAGGGTAAATATCCGAAGGTCTTCACATCTTCAACAGTAATCAAACACAATAATCAGTGTTTAAAAATACACGTAAGTAAAGATTATTCACAAGCACAGCCGAGCTAATCGCTAGTCAAAACAATCCTCACTACTCGCTGGTTTAATCAAGACTAACCGATTGCGTCTGGCCCTCTGCTTTTATAGGCGCGACAGAAACTTCCAGAAATATAAACGCTTGTGTCATTGAACGTGACACTAGTGGAGAGATCCACTACTTTCTAGAAGATTTCAGAGGGTTCCAAACTCACTAACATGTGTGACATAGCCATCCTATAATGACTATGTCGTTCCGGATCCGCGTAAGCTAGAGGTGTGGGATTATCAAAATGATGAGACATATTGGTTCTTAATACAACTTTTATTAAGAATAACTTATATTACTTAATTCTAATTGACAACTTTATTTAAAGTGAGAGTTAACACCCAATTAAACCTTGTATTCAAGTCAGATCACGCAACTAGAACATTTATCTTAATTATAATAAATAAACCGATTCATCTAACTTCCTATACCAAAATATTACCTTTTGCAGATCTCCCTCCTTCAGTGATTGAGTGATATCTATAATGTAATTGAATATGCGAGGTTTCCAACTTCTTTATAATGAACTTCTATTTCTTCTAAAGCTATAGGACAGCTAACTCTTGATCTGAAAGATTCCACACACTAAGCTATCTCTAAACTTGCTGCCCCTATCATCAAAGCTTCTATCCTTTTAAAGTATATCTCATTTACATATTATATTCGTTTATCTTCTTGGTATTGGGTTGGAAAGGTTTTGCCATTAATCGTGGCCGTCAAAGAACATAGGAGTTATGTTAGCAGAAGGACGCGAGAGACGTCACACATGGTCGCCAATGACGCCAAAATGGTCACCAAAGTCACCAAGTTGGCCACCAACTTGGTCGCCAAAAATGATGCCAACTTGTCTCTACCGCCAAGATTTCGCCAAGTTCTCATTGAATCGCCATTATGACGTAAGGGGCGGCATTGCTTGTGAATAGTACAATTTTAACATGAAATAAATATAACATAGAGTAATATAAATACATTAAACACCCAAATACAAATTATTTACACAAAATTCGTAACAATATTTTTTAAGATTGGAATGTGTGCAGAATGTAAAGGATTATTTGGCTTGTATTATTATAACAAGATTACATTAATACCAACCAAAAGGGGGTTAAAGGGGGTAATTTATGATAATATGCCGCGTGAATCACAGATGATTAACGATCCTCTACCATAAACACTAACTAAAATGCATTCCATATTGGTATTCACTATTGGATGCATGTGGCATTACATACTACTGTGTGTTACCGTAAATCCCTAGAACCTGCATGATTATTTCTTTATTTTCACTAATTATTTTACTATTCATAAGCCCTATGGTTAATTTAAAAATAGTGCAAGGACAACGATCATGTTAATTTTCAGGGGAAAAAAAAGAAGAAAAATCATTAGCTATTTATGCCAGAACTGCTGTCGTATATTTGTGAATTTAAGCCGAGATTGTATTTTTTCTTCAAAAATTTACCCCAAAGTCGAAGATTGAATAATAAACCGAATTAAAAAAATTCAATTACCGTAAATTACGGCGTATAACGCGTACCTATACATTCAAGCTACAATTTTTAATTTTTCGGTACATTCGCCGTATAACGCGTACCCACTTTTTGCGAAGAAACCTGAAATGTATGTATGCAATGCTTTTAGGTTAAGTAATTTATTCGAGGTATTATTCCACGCTTTAGAAAAAAATAGTATATTTCTGGAACAACAATCCTTTAAGTCAGAGTTTCTCAAACTGTGGGGCGCGCCCCTCTTGAGGGGCGTGATAACTCTACAAGGAGGGCGCGAGCATATTGAAAAGTTGAAAACTAAAGATTATTTAAAACATTATTAATTTACTGAAAGTAAGCAAACAAAATACTTTCTGACATAATAAAATATAAAATACACATTTACACTGATATAATACACTTATAAAAATATCCTGTACTGTACAATGTATTTTATTATTAATTTAACAATGCTAAGTTAAGAACAAGCTTGATAATTACCAGTGACCCCATGGACTTGTATTAATACTTATTTTGATGATTTGTACGGTTTATAATTAATTCCTTAACTGCCGATTAAAAGTTACGTGGTTTGGTCCCCAATGCCAAAGTTTTCCACTTAGACGCGCGT
>BMAV01022027.1:83275-186054 GCA_019973955.1 Trichonephila inaurata madagascariensis
ACGTTTATATACGTCCAGAAGATTAATGCTTTGGCTGAGCGAGACGTTTAGATACGTCGGTGGCACATAAGAGGTTAAAGTCGTACTGTAGCTTTAGTGTAAAAGTATAGTATTTTTGAATTCAATACAATGTTATTGTATGGAGGGGGGCGCGATGAAAATGATGATTGAATATTGGGTCGCGAGTATTGAAAGTTTGAGAAACACTGCTTTAAGTTCATCCGGAATGTCATTTCTTGAAAATAATTAGTATTTCGATCTATGTAGAAGTCTAATTTTTTTCTATGCTCAACTTTTTTTTATTTTTAAAGCTCTCATTTTTGTACCCAGAGTATAACCACGCACTCGTAAACTTCGATCTTATTTCTTATGTTAAATGTGCGCGTTATACGCCGGATTTTACGGTAACTGTAGTTTTAAAAGTGGAATATTTTTCAATCAAATTACTGTAAAGTAAAAGCACCAGACCTTAACAGTGATAGTTTTATTTCTAGTAGTCCTCTCTGAAGCTAACATAACAAAAGTTCGTTTGCTTTTTCGTACATTGAGCTTATGTTAACGATCGGTGCCGGGTTTTTTTGAAAATTGAGAGTTTTGCTTAGAAATTCGTATACGGCACATGATCGTCGACCGTGGACATGCTTCAAACCCTGTAGGGAAAACTCGCTACATGATGATCATATACGTTCAGACATCCAAATGAATGAATGGGAATCATACAAACTATTTAAAAACTCCGATTCAGACGCTTATTTTAAAGGATTTGTGGCTTTTTCCCGTTTAAAACAGAAGTTTCATTCAAAACACCTAAAATAATTAAAAGATATAAAATCACTTACGCATGGTTCAAGAAAAATTTTGACGGAAAAAAACACACGTTTGCACGTTTTTTTAGTTGTTTCGGAGGCCGTAATAGAGTATAGTGGTCAAGGTAATGGCCTCGTGACTGGCGTGTCATCAGTTCGAGCATAGTACCTCTGAAGACCTGCCGTTCAGAGGGGGCAGATGCACCTTAAATATGTCGTGGCTCAAATGTCTTCCCACTGGAGTTGTACGGAAGTTAGGAGAGAGTAGTATCAGCTCAGAGGTATCGTCCTTGTCACTTGACCATGGTTCAGATTCCTTGACAGAGTTTCATATGTAAGCCGATCCTCTTTCTTTAAAAAAGTTCTAAAAATTTTCGGCTTATACATAAGAGTTTGAGGTACTTTTTTTTACACCAGTCATGGGGAAAATAAAGGTTTCATGTTTAGATTATCAATGACCACCAAAGCACGATAGTGTAAAAAGTGGAATTGTTAAGAAACTCATTGTGAAAGTGGGAAAAGGAGGGGAAATCGATTATGTATTACATTTTTAAATAAAGAAAAGGAAAAACATTTCAAATAACCTTAAGGTATCCGACTACGTTCGGAACCGCGATTTTAAAAAAGCGCATAAATGGATAATTGTCATGATATTTAGTGTCACTTAGATTAGAACACATGCATAAAATTGTTTTAAGGCCATTTTGACAAAAAAATTTATTTAAATACAATATTTCGGCAAAAAATTAACTTAGAATAACCTCTTTTCAAAATGTTCTTCTTTTGTGAAGAATGCTTCTATTATATATATAATAATATTTTGACTGTATATAGTTCAGACCTCTGTACAGAGGCTCAACTAGAATTTTTGAAATATATAACTTAGAAGTGTGTTTATTCATATTTTACGACAACAGAGGGGAGCAATTTTAACAAAAAAATGCCAATAATTATTTAATTTGGGGGTAACTCTGAAAATAATGTGAATTTTTCAAAAATTGTAGTTGAGCCTCTGTAGAGAGGCCTGAGCTATATACAGGCAAAATATTATTGTAATAGAAGCATTTTTGACAAAAGCAGAACATTTTGAAAAAAAATTATTCTAAGTTAATTTTTTGCCAAAATATTGTATCTAAATAATTTTTTTGTCAAAATGGCCTTTTAAAACAATTTTATGCATGTATTCTAATCTAAGTGACACTAAATATCCTGACAATTATCCATTTATGCGCTTTTTTAAAATCACGGTTCCGAACGTAGTCGGATACCTTTTAACGACAACAAACATTTGTGATTCCAGACACCTTAAAGACCATCCCTGAGAAAGCAAAAACTTATTTTTCTCCCATTAAATAAAACATTCGTTTGCACAATCATTGATAGATAACACATTTCAAAAATAAAAGTAACAAATGTTATATATAAGAAGAAATTTATTAAATCCGTAAACTATATAGGGAGTACAGTCAAATCTCTATATAACGAATCTCAATTTAGCGAATTTATCTATTTTGCGAACTTTTCCTGGAACTAAGAACTACTTCGTATTACATTTTCTATTCAACGGACTTTTTCTGTTGTGATTCGATTTTTTTTTCTCTATTTTTGAGATATTTCAGGATATTTTGTCTGTATTAGTTCCATTTTATGGTGATTAGTGACCTTGAACTAGCTTTACCAAGTGACTGACTCACTTAGAGCAATGAAATCGCCTTATAAATATTTAAACAGAAAACTCAAACAAAATTAACAGACTTAACAGTAATTAAATTTAGGGTGACGCATGTGGTAATGCTTGCTTAAAATCACAGGGTTTATAATAATGTATGTTTAAGATTGCATGCATGTTTAAAATTAGAAAAATGTCATTAAAATTAATTAATTTTAATAAAAAACTATTTTTTATGAAATTTAAAATACAGTGCATTCCTGGACAATGTTTTTCTCTTGTTCTCCTTGTAGATTTCTTTTTGATGGGTAAAATATGTAAAACAAATAGGTATTAATTTTCAAAAGAAAAAAAATGGGAATAATTACTTTTTAAAATAATATATAGTGCTTAAGAATTTGAAATTTGTTCTTTGCTATACTAAATTTAACTCAGCGGCGCAACAGGCAAAGAGAGCCAATGCCTACTTTGTCCATTTCAGTTTGCAGGACCTTGGGCACTGAGGTGCATGAACATATGTTCCGGTCAGGTGGTCAGTGTTTAGTTCTCAAACAAGCTTGGTACTCATTTATCGACCGACTGAAGGGAAGAAAGGCCAAGTCGACCTTGCTCTGTCCGAGATTGAAAACCCGAACCTAAGGCTTGGAAGCGCGATACGCAACCATTCAGCCACTGGACTTCTACTTCAAATACTACTCGAAATAAAATTTTAGACCAAATAAAATTATTTCGGATTGAGTACTCTGAAGCAACTCGAAAATTTTTTGGTGACGGACAATGTTGGAACACGATGATGTGACGAGGATAAGACCTGAAGTGGCTTCCCCCTCTCCAAACTTTCCCACCACATGGATGCGAGGATTTTGAGTCTCAACAGATTTAGCATAGTGATGGCGGCAGCCTAATGCCAAGACTCAATCACTCATCGGCATGGTGTGGTTGTTTGGAGAAGGGAAGTTCAGATGTCTTCCTCGTCACTTGACCATGGTTCAAAATTACGAGCTTTGTGGTGCTCTACGTTAAAAGAGGTGTTAATTTTGTTTCGAGAGCTGAAAAATCTAAACAATATTCGACTAGATGTAATTCTTTGAGATTAAAATTAGATAATTCGATTATCTTATACATTATTTATAAAGAAATAAGGTTTCAAAAATGTGTAAAATATTTAAAATATAATCATAATTTTAAAAATTATAAGCATGTGAAGAAAAGAAACATTTCTAAAAGAAGAATTAATTAAGTTTTAAGTTGCGCATGATATTTTTTTACGATATAAGCTCTAATTACCAGCAATAAGTTCATTTATAAAGTTAAGCATATCCTTGTTATACTGTGGAATCTTTATATAAGTACAAATTTTTAAAAAATAAAAAAGTTACATTTAAAAAAAAATTTAATTTCAATATTTTTTAATTTTTTGAAATAAACAAGATATATAATACTAAAATTAGGAGTATGATACATTTTATAACTCTATTAAGTTTTATACATCAAAGGCTACTATTTTAGAATACATCATGCGCAACGTAAAATTTACTTAATATTTCTTTCACGAATGATTCTTATCTTCATTTGCTTATAATTTTTAAATATATAATTATATTTTAAACATTTTGCTCTTTTTTGACTCTTACTCTCGTTCCTTTATAAATAATGTATAAGAGAATCGAGTTATTTAATTTCAACTTCAAAGAATTATATCTAGTCGGAAATAATTTGTATTTTCACATAGCTCTCGAGACAAAATTAACAACCAAGATACCCCTTTACACCTTTCACTCACTCACGGCGGCTTTTTAGTGGCAGAACTCGACAGGTCAGCTCCGAACACGAGTCAGTGGCCATGACCAATCGAGTACCAAGGCCGCAAGAATCATTCGGAACAAAAGAGTTAAATCAATAAAATTCTTAAGTTTTACATTGTACGGTGCGGAAATTCGGAGAATGAGGTAACATCTCAGATGTCTACAAAAATTCATGAAGGTTCAACACCCATTTTACTGAAACCAATTATTGATCGTTCTATCAAAGCATCTTGTTTATCATTTCTTTCCTAAGCATATATTTATCTTCAAGCACTGAATATTGTTTTAACGAATCTGTCAGGCTTAGCCTCGTTTCCGTCGAGTTGTCTGTCTTGTTGTTTAAATTTAAAAGCGGTTCGATAGCGTTTTTCCAAGAAAAACATTTTCTAACCGAAGTTTTCTGTGTATTTAAAATGTGTTTTTGAAATAGGAAGCTCTTGGAAACGTCAACAAAAACAGTGTCGCGTTTCGAAATATCTCGGGTTGCTAACCTTTTCCAAAAGGATTGCTCAATTTTTAAGACACTGAGAAAGTCGCCTGGGGGGAAACTAATAAGAATTCCAAATTGGCGAATAATTCGCTCGGAAATGAAGAAAATTCACCAACTGAACATGTATTAGTGACATAGTAAAAGAGATCTATGTTTTCTTTTTATCTGGAAGTATGTATTGGCTTAATTATTTTATGGCCAATATATAGGGTTTCCGAAAAATATGACTACACTTTCAAAAATGGATTAAAAATAAAGTTTTCACTTACGATTTTTTTATGTTTTCATAAAGAAACGATTAAAGTTTCTGTTTAATGAAATGCAAACTAGATGGCAACCCAATAACCAAGAGCATTTCCGCAAACCCAATTTTCAGTGGATCTCTACTCCATAAAATAAAGATGTGGGCCAATGTTCAAGTCTAAATCTAATAGAGCAAAAATAAAATTTATAATATAAATACACCCTGTAACCCCCTTGAGAGTAGATTTCCAAAAGAAACGTTCTTAGTGGATTTCAATTCAACAAAAGAAACATGCAAACCAAATTTCATTATTATATTCCTAGTAGGTTGAAAACGGGAATTTTTTTTGCCAATACGCCCAGAAGCCCCCGCATGCCCCAAATTTTAAGCATGTGGGTCTAACAATTCAAAAGCAGTTATTTTTTTTTATTACTCCCTTTGACCCCTCGCAACCTCCCTTGGGGGTTGAATTTTGAAAAACTTTTTGATAGAAGAACTCTATTCCATAAAAGGAACCTGTCTACTAATTTTCAAGCAGGTAGGTCTAATAGTTTAAAAACGGAAATATTTATCTATTATGCCCCTTAACCCTTTCACAGGGACTGCGGTAGCCCAGTTTTCAAGGTATCGGATCATGGCAAGCATGTCATGAGTTGGAGCCCAGTACCACTAAAGACCCGCCGTGTAGGGCAGCGATGCACGTTAAATCTGTCGAGAGCTGAAACGTCCTTCCGTTGGTGTGGTGTGGTAGTTAGGAGAGGGGGTGCCAGCTCAGGTGTCATCCACGTCACTTGACCATGGTTCAAAATTACGTGGTCCGTCGCCAAAAGCCCTCGTGTAGCTGAACAGTGCGACGTTAATATTTACTCACTAACCCTTTCACAATGCGGAGGTCGATTTTCACGAAACCTATTTTGTAGCGGATCTCTACTCCATGAAAGAAATCTGCTTACCAAATTTCATGACTGTACGTCTAATAGTTTAAAAAGGGAAATAGTTATCTGTAACGCCCCTTAAGCCCCCGCAACACCACTTGGGGATCGTTTTTTTTTTGTAAAAATCATTTTGTAATCGATCTCTACTCCATAATCTTACAAAATTTCTATAGCGTATGTCTAATAGTTTAAAAATGGAAATATTTACTTATAACGCCCTTTAATTCCCCGTAACGCACTTTCGGGTTCTCAGCGTGGATTTCTACTCCATGAAAGGAACACATGCCAAACAAATTTCAAGTCTAAGTTTAATAATTCCGGAGATATCTTGACGAGTGAGTCGCTTTTCTCCTTTATTTATATCGATTGTGTAATGCTTATTGAACAGTGACACATACAAGCAGAAATAAATCTTAGCATGATCATTAACAAATGCTGTAAAACTTTAATTTGAAAATGGGTTAGGTAAGATTCAGTTTAAGGGTAGCGGAAACAAAGCCCTTTGGTGGAGAATATAGCAGTAAGAAAAAAAGAAACTTATAATTGTTTTTACTTTTGACTGAAGGTTATCCCTTTAAAAACTGCGCATTAAAAAAATGTTCAATTTTGTCAGTTAAGGGGACACAGTACGATTCAATTGACCAAAATCGGTCAAAAAAATCAAATTTAATTTTTTTAGTCTAAATTATTCTTTATATACTTTTCTCTATAACCTCACAAAATTAGAAAGCTCTAAACTTAAAAAACGCAGAATTATGATATATTTCATGTTCATTATTATTCACATCTCTATGGCAAATCAAAACTTTAAACTAGCTTATCTCAGAAAGATAAAATAACTAGTTTGTCTTCATTTAAAATGCTAAGGCTTTTTTCTATTGCTCCTAATGCTTTGAATTTTTTTTTACCTTTTGCTAATAGTACATGTAACAAAAGTTGGTATGCATTTTTGAATCAAAGCAATATTTAATTTTTAAAAATAATTGAACTCGGAATTTATACATTTTTTAAGGAATTTTCAATAAACATTCATAAAAAGAAGTATTGTATGAATACCAATCACTTTAACGCAAAACCCATACCAACTTTTATTATACATAGTTTGACGTACTTGTAAATCAAATTTCATGCATGTACGTACACTTTTGTAGGAGGAGTAGCATTTTAAAATCACTTCACAAATTTTAAGTTTTTTCCTTAAAAAATTACATGGCTATCTTTTTATGAAATTTTGAGCATAAAATCTGTTTAACGTAAGATACATACATAGGAGGCAACCAAACAAATTTTAAAAATCCTTAAATTAAAAATTTTTGCTTAAATCGTACCATGTCTCTTTAACACATTACGCAAAATTAAAAAACGCAATTTTAAAAAATTGTGCATTAATGTTATTAAATTAAAAAAAACTAAATTAAAAATTCAGTTTAAAATTTCAAAAACTAAGATCAAATTTTTTTTAAATTTAAAACTAATGACAAAAAATTTTTTTTGAAGAGATGTCACAGTTTCGCGAGTCTATTATTATTACTATTAACTATTATCTCTACTTATATTATTTTTTTAACAAACATAAAAAAAATACTGAACACAACCGACGTCTGCTCAATATCCAACTAGGAAAAGAAGCCATTTCGTATTTGAGAATTTACTATTCGAAGTGACATTTAGCTGTAGAGTCTACGATTTTTGCTAATTCATTCCTCAAACACCCGTAATCATTCTACATTGTCAAAAGCATAAAAATGAAAAATTTGCATTGAAAGCAAATTTAAAACATTAGGATATAAATATCTTAAAGAATAATTTCAAGAATGACTGTGCAGGTTTAAAAATCATAATTTTTTATTTCTAATTTTGTTAAATCGCACTGTCATTGTTTGTTACATTTCTCTCCCTCAATAAGTCGCTCTTAGTGGGTACTGTCTTCCAGTTTTGGTAAATCCAGAAGAAGAAAGGACAGAAAATATATATTTAAGATATTACATTAGTTTTTCAAGAGTTTTAATATTTGTGTTTTTATTTAAGGTATCCGACTACGTTCAGAACCGTGATTTTAAAAAAGCGCGTAAATGGATAATTTTCATAATATTTAGTGTCACTTAGATTAGAATGCATGTATAAAATTGTTTTAAGAATATTATTATAATAAAAAATTATTTAAATACAATATTTCGGCCAAAAATTAACTTAGAATAACCTTTTTTCCAAATGTTCTCCTTTTGTGAAAAATGCTTCTATTATAATAATATTTTGCCTGTATAGAGCTCAGACCTCTGTACAGAGGCTCAACTGTGATGTTTGAAAAATTCACATTATTTTCAGAGTTACAACCCATTGAAATATAATTATCGGCATTTTTTTTTCTTAAAATTGCTCCCCTCTGTTGTAAAACATGGATAAACCCACTTCTAAGTAATATATTACAAAAATTCTAGTTGAAGCTCTGTACAGAGGGGTTTGAGCTATATATAGACAAAATATTATTATATAATAGAAGCATTTTTCACAAAAGGAGAATATTTTGAAAATGGGTCATTCTATGTCAAAATATTGTACTTAAATAGTTTTTTATTGTAATATTATTCTTAAGACAATTTTATATACATTTTCTAATGTAAGTGACACTAAATATCATAAATATTATCCATTTATACGCTTTTGTAAATTCACGGTTCCGAACGTAGTCGGATACCTTAAATCATGATCACTTCTTGCACTATGGAAGTACAATCTGAAGTTTGTAAAATAAGTGCGCGTTTTTCAAAAAATGATTTATTCGACTTACTGAGGCAACAGTATACAAGCAGTACACTGACCTCTCTTATGGGGGGGAAGGGGGTTACATTCTATAAAACAGGCAGATGTAAGCACCAAGGAATAACCTCTGTGATAAAAATTAAAAATCTGTTGGTCATTTGGGGAAGGGGGTTAAACCCTCAAACCCCACCCTTGTGTATGTCACGGCAAGTGATGTCACCCACTGATCTGGAACATGTGATACTATTGAAAAGGTACTAAAGCAGTGGCGTGTGCAAGGATGGGGTTTGGATGTCCCCCCCCCCTTTCATACACCAACAGATTTTTGATATTTACCATAGAGTTTACCCTTTGGGACTTTCACCTACATATTTTTTAGAATGTAACCCCCTTCCATAAAAGAGGCCTGTGTACGCTACTGTATTCGAGTGTAGAGTAAACATTCCAATGTAAGGTCCCATCGGAAATCAGTCGTTTTCAAAACTCAGCATTTATATCTCCAGATTTGTGTATTTATTTATTTATGATGCCTTAAAATATATGCAAGGAAAGAAAAAGTTGTAAGTAAAAATATCTATTTATTGCCAGTATCGTAAAATAATAAGTAAACTATGTGTCATATCAGGAACCGACTCCTGGCCTGGTTCTACTAGTTGAAAATAGGACACGGACTTGTCCTAGAGGAAGAAAGTTCTTAAGGGCCTTTCATAGTGTCAACATGCGCCGCAACTAATAGAAAGAGTAAACCGTCGGGAGCTAGTTTTGAACACAAATCTACTGAGTCCCTTCATATGCGGTTAACTGGTACTCCGTGCTATGCAAATCTCAATCTCCCGAAAATCCCGTTCTCCTCCCCACTAGTTGGCTCAACTTAAAGGATATTGTGAAAGCTACGCTCCTCACATGCGGCTACTTGTGTATTAAAAATGGAAGAAGCTTTTATTGCCTCTTTGCTGAATCTGGCACTCCCTTTTCAATCAACTTTGTGTCCGTGTGTGAAAGGAATCCTCTTCCCTCTAGGAGGAGGAGTGACAGAAAACGAGTTGGCTGGCACACATTTGCCTGATGTGAAACCGGTCTCGGACGTTCCATCATGGAGAATTATAGCAATACCCTGTGGTTCGATGGTTCAAAGGAGGTGGCACGCGTGCATGTGACACGTGAAGTCTCACCCAGTCTGATCAACGAGCCCTCATGCACATGCATGTGATTATCGACAAAATAGTCATTGTCAAATTTTTGCCTGGTTACTTGTTTCTTTTACAAGAGTCCCTAATTGTTCGAGCACCAACTGATGTGGAAAAATTTAGTTAAGGTATCCGACTACGTTCGGAACCATGATTTTAAAAAAGCGTATAAATATATAGTTTTCATGATATTTAGTGTCACTTAGATTAGAATATATATATATAAAACTGTTCTAAGGACATTATGACAAAAAAAGATTATTTAAATACAATATTTTGGCAAAAAATTAACTTAGAATAACCTTTTTTCCAAATGTTCTTCCTTTGTAAAAAATGCTTCTATTGTATTAATATTTTGCCTGTATATAGCTCAGACCTCTGTACAGAGGCTCAACTATGATTTTTGAAAAATTCAAATTATTTTCAGAGTTACAACCATTTGAAATAATTACCGGCGTATTTTCTTAAAATTTCTCCCTTCTGTTTTCGTAAAACATGGATAAACCGACTTTCAAGTTATGCGTTTCAAAAATTCTAGTTGAGCCTCTGTACAGAGGTCTGAGCTGAATACTGGCAAAATATTAATACAATAGATGCATTTTTTTACAAAAGGAGAAAATTTGGAAAAAAGGTTATTCTAAGTTAATTTTTTGCCAAAATATTGTATTTAAATAATTTTTTTTGTCATAATGTCCTTATAAAACAATTTTATACATGTATTCTAATGCAAGTAACACTAAATATCATAAATATTATCCATTTACACGCTTTTGCAAAATCACGGTTCCGAACGTAGTCGGATACCTTAACTGCTACTCATGACTGGGAAGACGTGAATGGAAAATAAGATCTTCATGTCCTCGGACATAACAGTTTGCTGATTTCTTGAAATAATGTTCGTTTCGACAATAGTCCCATTGGAATTTTTGCTCTGCATTCCACTACTTTTCCAAAGGAACTATGTTTGTCAAAATAAGTGAGGAACATTTCCAGGGGCGTAGTTACCGCCGTATCAAGGATACGGGGGTCCCTAAGCTACAGGGGCCCCAACGTGTAAGTGTAAAATGTTAAGGTCCTACATCCAAATTCCTTAGGTCAGTGATCCGCAACCCCCGGTCCGTCGATCAAATAGTGCCGGGCCGCCTAAAGAACATTAAACTATTGCCATTTTATTTAAAGTGGTGCATTTCTCTCGGATTTGCGCGCCCTCATGGGGCTCACCTTCTTTAGGTGAGTACGGGTGTCACAATCACGAGTTGCCCTAGTGATCTTTTCCTTTTCCCAAGGGGTTTACTATCTTTGATAAACACGGACTTCACGAACCCGGGGTACCCTAGTGAGATCCTTCTCTATTTTCGACCCTTTCTCTTGTCATATGATTTCGTCTTTTTTTCTTTCTTTTCCCTTCCAGACCACTTTTAATGTTTTAACGAATGTTTGGCGCAGCTTAACCAAGATCAGCTCTTGCGCCATAAAACCCAACACTCACTCACTCACTCGGATTTGCGCAACTTTCCACAGAATTCACTTTATATTCCACGTTAAATCACATTTATTCATTTTTGGTGTAACTATATTTTATTCTGAAGGCATATTAAAAAAAATGTAACTAAATTAAAATTGTTAAATCAAAACAATCTAAAGTATAAACAATCAACGTGTCCCACCCTCAGCGGGCCGCGGTAAAAATATCAAACGTCGTTAACCGGGCCGAAGCGATAAAAAGGTTGCAGATCACTGCCTTAGGGAACCTTTTTTGGGGTCCACCAAGGAATTTTGATACAGGGTCCACTCAGGACTAGCTAGAGACTGAACATTTCCGTAGTAAGTAGTAGGTAAGGTGTTTTTTGGACAATTTGGCGTGATGTGTAGATTTAAATATTCCACAGGGCCAATTTAGGCCATGACCTAGGGTTTCGGAATCAGGAAGCAATGATTAACCGAATTCTTACAATTCTTTGATATTCAATTTTGCACCGTATTATTTCACAAAAATAAACAAATAATCAACAAAAATTGAACATTATAAAACAACTTTTTAGTAGGGGGTGCAAAATTATGTTTTTGGCCTTGGACAGGGAACGACAGATTTTTGAAAGTAAAATATTTAAAGTTGTTATTGAAAAAAGATAGCGAAAGCTTAAGAGAGGTATTTTATATGCATATATGTGCGGATCCGGAACTAGAGTTTCTCGCCTTCCTCTGGTAGCCAACGCGACCAAATCCGTCTTCTCAGATTAATATTTTAATATGTAACATAAACGTTTTTGAGACAACTCAATGTTACAATAGATATGGAAAATTGTATTTTTTTGTTTCATTTTGTAACAAT
The DNA here is from genome assembly GCA_019973955.1 of Trichonephila inaurata madagascariensis. Classification (NCBI taxonomy): domain Eukaryota; kingdom Metazoa; phylum Arthropoda; class Arachnida; order Araneae; family Nephilidae; genus Trichonephila; species Trichonephila inaurata. The sequence continues at coordinate 95,504 of BMAV01022027.1, forward strand.
AAATGAGGGGCAACACTACGTCACAAAGTGATCGCTTTTAGTGTGTTGTCATGGCAACCTCGGAATATGCATATACTCAGCTATGTTTTTACACATTTGATACGTTCCTCAGAAAACCGTCAAAAGAAAAAAAAATATCGTGTAAAAAAATGCATGCGACGTACAGTAGATTTGAAACAATTCATTTTAATTAAAAAAAAATTTTAATTAATGTACACTAAAAATTCAGTCTGTAAGTACATTCAACATATAAAAATTTTAATTGAAATTTAAGAGTAAAATTTTAACTAACAACTCTTCATTGCTACTTGATGACTAGCTTGCACGTTTATTATGAACTGGATAATCAGTAGATCATCAATATCATCAGCTATCCTCAGTAGATGTGTCAGATATGTTTAGGACAACCTTCGGTTTTAATTCAGATGAAGAATTTCGTTCGTTATTAACGGCCTCAGTTGGTGTGTGTGTGTGTGTTTTAGTTTCTCAAGTTTCTTACATAATTCTTGACATCCTGCTACACAAAACTTTCTATGTCAGGATCATGAGCAAGAAAATGTTATTCCCTACTAGTAGCAAATTTCAAGCCCTCCCAAATTAAACCAGCTGTTAATAGCTGAACTTCACATTTTCCACTTCGTCATTATAGACTTCTTTATTATCATGAACTGTCATAAATTCGATCAGTCTTCATCCAAGGCTCCCGAATCTCCAAATTTTCGGGGGACTCGTGCTAGAACAAAATAATCACGTAAAATAAAAATAAAAAAATTCCTTAAATTCACGTACCGTGTTATTTCAGAATCGTGTTAAAAAAAAGACTGTGTAAAAAAAAGAGTTAGGTATAATCCAATCCGTGTAAAGAGTTGGGTTGGGGTAAGAGTTGAGTTAGAGTATATCTAAATTATTAACACAAATTTCTCTTGCATGGTCTTATTGCTCTTATTCTCATTTCCTCTCTCTCTCTCTACTATTAGTTCACTCTTTCTCTCCCTATATATATAAATATATATCTTGTTCAAATTTTCAATCGTTAATAAAATACTTCCTATTCATCCATTCAAGTACAAATACACTTTTTTAAACTTGTAGTGGATGACACTTGATGTTAATACAGTCTTTACAAATATTAATTCATTAATTAAATTAAAAAATGAATCAATAGTAACAAACAAAGGTAATAGTCCAACAGCATATATATAGAAATAAAAATTGTTCGTTGTATCCCTGTAGCGCAATCGATAGGGCATTGGAATTCTAATCCGAAGGTCGTCGGTTCGAATCCCACTTTGGATAGCTTAATTTTTGAGAATGTTATTTCTTTTTACTATACTATTTTATTGGAATAATTAAATTTAATGAATGAATAAATAGTAACAAACAAAACACACACACAAAATAGTTCAACACCCTATATAGAAAGGAAAATGGAAAATCGCTTTCTATTTTGTCACTTAAAACTGGAATTCTGTTATATGCATATTTATATTAATTGTAAGTATTTAATAAAAAGTAACTAAAATAAAAATTTTCTTTATTTACCTCAATGGGAATTTTTTTTATGTATTACTTGTTCGTTTTTATATTAAACACACATTTTCCATTTTCCATTTTTCGATATTATGGTTTTTCTTGCAAGTGAAGTACGTTAAAATAACTCAGAATTACATCCTCTTGTTGTTTTTTAAGAAAAAATTTTTTTTCAGAATTTTAACATATCTTATAACCCCGTTAGTGGTCGATTTAGTATAAAAAAAGGCGCAGTTTCACTAGTACACCCGAAATTAAAATAGCAGTGTGTATTTCAGTTATAATCGATGTAAAAAACGATAGGATTAAGCTCTGAACTTGTGAACCTCTGACCTTTTTGAAAACACTTTCCGGACCCATCCATGCTCTTGTACCCTCTCCTTCCCCTCTCAAGCAATTTTGTCATTTCTTAATGTCGTTTATAATATTCTTGAAAACGCTTCAGGAAAGAAAGCAAATAGTTCTTTTAAATTCTACTTCGCATTTTTTAAAACTAACAATTGCATTTTTCTCATTTATTGATAGTCAAAAGGTAATTAGAAGGGGCATTCATAATTATTTTTAACCGAAATGATCTAAGTGTATAAAAGGGAATGGCTTCGGCATTCCAGCAACAGTAACAATGCACGTCCAGGGGTAACCACCCCGGGACCCGCCTTCAACGATTTTGCTGTCCTCGAGATTCATTACAACTTTACAAAATACGATTATTTTGTGCAAAACTTTTATTTCCTGTGTAGTGTTTTGTAACAAATATATCCCATAACTGTTTCTATTTTGTTACTTTGCTTCGGTTTTTATACATACTTAGAAGTGAGCAGTATTTTATTGCAGCGACCCCCCGCAGTATCACGCTTGATTCCTGTAACTTTATTGCTCTGCTTGTTCATATAGCTAGGCATATTTGATCGATGCATTATTATTATTATTAAACTATGTAGGTTTGTATTCCTGAAAAATAATGAAAACAATATTAACTCATTCCGTTTTAAATTTTCACTCTAATAAATGTTTGTGAAATGGTTTCAAATCTAATATAAAGAAATGTATATATATTTTTATATGTGGCCCACGGGATTGTAATATTTTTCCGAAGTGGCCTGCAAGGTCATTTGGGTTGGTCTTCCCTGCACTAGTCGATTTAGCACAGTGTTTCTTAACCTTTTATCTACCGCATTATGATTTACTGCAGTTTTTTTCATGCAATATTTTTTTTTGAATCATTACATTGAAAATTAAGTGATATACATAAACAAAATACTCAATTTTGTGTAATTTAATCCGTTACAGTTAATTAATTAATTAAAGATATTCAACTGTAAAATTAAGTATATACACTGTTCACTTAGAAAAAAATTTGACTATTTATTTTAAGGTCTTCATTAACAAACACGAAAAATAAGACACTTACCTTTTTACATTAACTATTTTTTAAAATGACTATCTTCGCAATCCGCTAAAAACGCAATTTCTGCTATAAAACTATATTCGCCTTCCCCACTGAAATACTCATCGTAGAACCCGTGTAGCCATATATCTTGGGAGAGTAGATTTAAAAGAATATATCTGCTAAGTATTGTCAGAGTATTCATAAAAATGATTTTTCTATATAATTTTAAAATGAGTGGTACCTCTAAGTACCGTCGGTAGATAAAGGGTTAAATTAGGGGTTGCTTGAATTTCAGCTGGGGTCGCCAAAAATTTTAGGATTTTTGATATATATTTTTGCATAAAATAACTTGTTCGCTCTTGATAAGAATAATAATTTAATTGTTTATTTAGATTCTCTTGTTAAAAAAACCCAACAGATAAGTTATTTATTAATGTAGATTCTCTCGTTGGAGTATCGATCAATTCTAAAGAATTTTGAGGAAGTGTTTAGTCCGGCGGTGTCGACTATTATTCCAAAATTAATAATTAATTAAAAATAATCAAACCCAGCCTTCCCGTTGATACTTAAGTCTTGCATAGGCCGTTGTTACTAAAGGGTGATGATCTCAGAAGTGAACTCAAAATGACTACACTTAATAAACAGAGTATAGTTCATGTGTATAATTTACCAAGTAATAACATTATACAATGTCTTTTTTTATTTTGTCAATTAAAAATTCTGTTGTGTGTGAGACTACTGTTGGCGGGGAATTATGGAATGTTGGCGCGGTTTCGGAGGGGTTACAGTGTTTTGAAGGGAGAAGGATTTTGACCTCAAGCGAGGCGGTCAGGGACGAGAGAGTCCCTTGTTTTTGGAAGCGTGAAACACTGAACTGTGCTGGGGTGAAGGAAATTGAATTCCTTCGGTGAGATCGACGCACAGGCGTGATCTGTTGTAATAAAGAAGCTATAGTTTCTTGAGAGTCTTTTAACACGACGGACATTGTAGTTGGATTGTTTTTTGATTGTAGTGATAATCAAGATAATTGTGCTTAATCAAGATAATTGTATATCAGGATAATGGTGATTTAGTTGAAGTAGTTGATTGATTTGAAAAATAGAAAGAAAGTAATTGCGAGATACGACAAGTCCTTTATCATTATATTCGAAGTAATAACTTTTATATAGCGGATTTTTTTACTGTAAAGAAATAATATCCTTCCTTTCTCAGTGACTCGACAGCCCAGGGTGGGCCCAGGTTAAAAACTACGAGGTCCGTTACCAATAGCCCTTACGTTGCTCTTTAGAGTATACCGTTAAAAAAACACATTCCAGCCACTGAAGACCCACCTTGAAGAGAAGCAGATGCACGCGTTAAATCAGTCAATATCAAAGTCCTCAAGTTCACGTGTTGTAGACGTTTGAAGAGTTTGGTGCCATTTCAGAGAGTTTCCCTTTCATAACTTGTCTGCTGTTTGAAATTGAGAAGTCCGTTGCCAACAGCCAGCATAGTTTCTAAATGGGCCGAAGTGAGTGAGTGAGAGAGAGAGAAAGAGAACGAGGGAGAGGAGTGCTTATTAATGTAGCGCTATAAAACAGCTTGAAGGCTATTGGTAACTGTCCTCGTAATTTTGAACCTCGATCAAGTGACGAGGACAACACTAGAGCAGGCACCCCTCTCTAAATGTTCACACCACACCAATAGGAAGAATTAGAACCTCGACAGATTTAATGTGCATCAAAGGTAGGTCTTCAATGGCACCAGGACTCGAACCCGCGACACACCGGCAATGAATTCGTGACCATAATCATTATGCTACCTCAGCCACACGATTTGTAAAATACACCAGAATTGATCCTATAGTGTTGGCCGCCTGCATACAAACACCTAATGTACCTCCTTTCTAGAGAATTTTTCATATTTTGACTACTAAACGTTGACGTTATAAACTCATCTATACCTGTGTATAAGAGTAAAAAGTAAAACTTTATCAACAATGTTAATAAAAATCCCTCCCCTTTCCTTTATTTTGTTTTTCTAAATTGTAAGGCTATTATTAAATTGAAAACAGAAAATTTCCTGAAATGCATATTGAATTGAAACACCCCTATGTCTTAGGTAATATTAGCCATATTGGAAATTTTCGCAAAGCAACTTTTGCCAAAATCATTTTTGAGACGCCTTCGTTAAGCATCGATCCCCAGCGTGTGCCGCTGATAAACAAGAAAACCTTTTCTATTACCGGCTCTGCCACGAATTTTGCTGTCAAATGAAGAGTGTGTGTAAAGAGTAGACGTTAATGGACAATGGACCAACTCACTGTGCACTAACGTTCTGTTTTTTTTTTAACTGTGCGTTGCTATCAGTACTTATTTCGATTTTCCATTAGCTATTAAAAATTCAGGACACTTAACCGACTTACTGTAAGTTTTACTTTGAGAAATTCGTAAAAAATTTCGCTGGATTGATAAAACTGTATTCGGCCTCTTTCCCCCTTTTGCTTTGGTCGCCCGCGTGCGGTGCACGCGCTTTACACCTGCTAGGATCGGCTCTAAAATACGCTGTGTATGATACATTCTCACATCTTCGGAAACAACATGGTGGAGTCTATCGACATGAAAATATGAATATTTTATGCTTATCTGTACAATCTATTTTATACAAATGTTGCAAAATTTCCTAAATAGTGTCAAAACCTTTTCTAAAATTTAAGAAATATTATGTATTATGATAATTATAATCGATTTTTCTGTCATTTTGAACTGGGACTGCGTTATTATTGGTAAAATAAATTATACTAGATTATCTTTAAGGTATCCGACTACGTTCGGAACCATGATTTTAAAAAAAGTGCATACATGGATAATTTCCATGATATTTATATAGTATCAATCAGATTAGAATACATGCACAAAATTGTTTAAAGGACATTTTGACAAAAAAAAGTTATTTAAATACAATATTTTGGCAAAAAATTAGCTTAGAATAATCTTTTTTTCAAAATGTTCTCCTTTTGTAAAAAATGCTTCTATTAAAATAATAATTTGTCTGTATATAGATCAGACCTCTGTACTGAGGCCCAACTAGAATTTTTGAAATATATAACTTAGAAGTGGGTTTATCCAGGTTTTACGACAACAGAGGGGAGAAATTTTAAGAAAAAAACGCCGATAATTAATTCAATTGATTGTAACTCTGAAAATAATGTGAATTTTTCAAAAATCACAGTTGAGCCTCTGTACAGAGGCCTGAGCTATAGACAGGCAAAATATTATTATAATAGAAGCATTTTTCACAAAAGGAGAACATTTTGAAAAAAAATTATTCTAAGTTAATTTTTTGACAGAATATTGCATTTAAATAACTTTTTTTGTTAAAATGTTCTTAAAACAATTATATATATGTATTCTAATCTAAGTGACACTAAATATCATGAAAATTATCCATTTATGCGCTTTTGCAAAATTACGGTTCCGAACGTAGTCGGATACCTTAAGTAATTTATTCAATCTTTGAATAATCAACATCAAAATAAATCTAATAGGATGCACCACTTTTTCTCAACCCAATTCTATGAAATAAGGATAAGAATATTTATTTATCTTCCTATCTCTAAACCAGTGGTTCCCAAACTTTTTTAACCCAAGGACCCCTTTCAATAGTTAAAACTTGCCCACGGCCCCCGTAGTGAAAAAGCTACATAAATGCATAGTATATAAAAAAAAATTAGAAAAACCTTTTGTTGAAGAATAATTTATTAAAATTATAACTTTTCTTTAAAATAAAATTTAAAAAACTAATGACTTGGATGAACTTGATGAGATGTTATGAGTGTATTTATGTCTATCTTAATGCTTGTATAAGTAGCAACTGCAAATCCCCGCAAGCATTAATTTTTAGTCGGATCTTTCTTTTTTTCCCCCGTGATGAGGTTTATAACGGCACTGAATCCATGTTCTACTAAATTGAAAGACGGGAATGTGTAGTCAACAACTTCTGTACAATAGCCCATAATGCAGAATATAAAATTGGGATCTATTTTGGTAACCAAAATTTGTGGTATCCTTGTTGAAACATTGGCTTAAGTCACTCATTTGTGGACATTTCAATAAGATGCTCCTGTATTAGTATGGATTCATCTGTGTTTGAGATCTGAGTTAGAGATCTGTTTGAGATCTACGTGAAAAATTGTTCAATTCCTAGTCGGGAATATCCAAGTGAATAATTGTTATTTATTTAAATATTCATAAAAATAAAAATAATTTTTTTTTATATTAAATCTTGCGCAGACCCCCCACAATTTCAATTTTTATCGGACCCTCTGAATAATATCGGGAACCCCTGAGGGTCCGTAGGGACCACTTTGGGAACCACTGCTCTAAACCGTAGACATCTCTCTAATCGCAGGATTCAATACCTACGTTTTGAATCCCTTCTAATAAGGTTGCTCTGACCTCAGGAACACTTCTAGAACTCCTAATTCTTCTAATAATCTTCTATCCTTTCTGTATCCTATCTCACATTCCCAGTCTCACTACCATTCTATTTTATTAGAAATGCTCATTTATGTATATCGCGGTTCCCTTAACAAGGCATGATTCGTGTATCAAATATCAGAGTAAAGTAGCCCCAGAGGTTGGTTAAGGAAAATGCGCGTGAGATCCTGCTACAATTTTGTAATCTTAAATCCTATCTTTAGTGAGAATTCATTATTTCTTTTAAAATTAGACGGAATACTCTTATTCTATCGATAATTTTACAGGTTTTTATTTTATACTTATGAATTAAGAAACCGATATCTTTCTCGATACTCTCTGTCGATTAAAACTATTCACTATCAAGAAAGATTCACACATCAGCAGCTGATGCAGTTTAGCTACTTAACAGTTATAGCGTAAATTATTGTGAAGGAATTGTTGTTAACAATTATTTTCTTTACTGTTAACATATATTATTGTTATTAGCTCAACTGCTTTAACTTACTTTACTTTTAACTCTTTTAAAATTATTATATAGAGCTGCTTTTGATAAAACCTTCAAAAAAATATAAAATATTTAAAATTTTCCGATTTCAAGAGAGTTTCTATAGTCTCTAAGGAAACAACAGGCTTTAAAATCAAAGCTTCTTAATTCATCATTTAATGAATTCATGCCTTTATTTTCTGCAATCTCATTGGTCGAACAAAAAGAAAAAGAACGCTCAAGCTCTTTTACTAACGAGATCTTAATGATTTCTCTTCAAAGTCTTAATGAAAGCATTAATTTAAAACAACAATAATTAGTTTGGTAGAAGGGATGGAAAACAGTTAATATTATACATTCTTTTTCAGAGAAGTTTGCTTATTATACTTCTCCTATGTCTGGCTCCAGCTACAGGGTGGACCAAAAGTCACTTTACAGTTTTTAATGGATCTAACTTTTGTAATAGAATATACTTATTTATATGTATGACGTTAAACACAATAAATCCTGGAGTTTATTTGATTTAGATATGGATATTAGATTTATCTCATAAATGAGCTCCATAGCCCAGTTCGCAAATGCAGGATTTTCCACGACAATTTTCGTGACAACTTGCAATATTTCTTTCTATATCTCTTGAACTTTTTGGTGATTATTGGTTATGAGATGAAAAATGGTTCAAGCTTATTGATACAAACACAGTCCTTCCCAGAACTCCTTCCACAAAGGTAAGAGATGCACCTTAAATTATAATGACAATCATATACCTGTATGTCTTCAGTAGGGTAAATGATATAACGTAATTTATATAACGTTACGTTATATAAATCTATATAGTGTTGAAACTTTCCATGAGTGATAAACAGCCGTCAGCTCCAATTAATTAAATAATAACAAATTTATTAATGAACGAGGACGAAAAAATAATTACACGAACCCAAATAGACGTACATACACAAAGGAGTTCTGTGACAGATTGTTTACAATAGGGCTAAGCAGTCTCGTTATAGACAAGCTTTACAATGCTCCAGAAACGCGTGGCTAGAATAATCCTTCCAGCAGGTGACTGAACCTTTGTTTCAAATGTTCTTTAAATAGCCTCACGGTAATGTCAAGAATGGTCAATCCTAGAGCCTCCTCGATGATTCCTTGACGATATCGTATTTTTCGTCAAATTTGTCGTCATGGCCGACAAAATCGCCCCTGGTAATCCTTGTCACATGCTTTATGGTTGTCATAATGTTAATTTTCCAAGCTCACGCTAGGAAGCGAACTTCGCCTGTTAAATTCAATTTTCCCGCAAGGAGAGTATTGCTGCAGGGAAAATAACTTACATGGCATGTTTCAATGCGAACTTTTTCATGTCAAGGCGCTTTTAACCCGTTACCGCCCAGTGATCTATTTATAGATCCCCTCCCACTCAGAACTCCCAGTGAAAACGATATCTTTTAATCACTTCGTCATGTCATTGGCTGGTTTCCTGACACATGTGGCCACACCCCCAAACGAGATTTGAAGCATTCTTTCCCAGAGCAGCCCAGCAGCGTTAACTGATTATACTGACAGTCAAGCTTTTGCGCCCCACTCCAGTTGTAATTATCCAGACAAAAGTGCAGGATGGTTATAATTTAACCTTTCTAAACAGCCTCCTACAGCTAAAACAAGGGAGCAATTTGCCACCGAGTTTGGCATTGGACTTTATATTTAATGGATTCAGGGAATTTTAATTAAATTAACCACTTAACAGCTTCTTTTTTTCTGTCATATTATGTCAAAAAATAAGCATACTTTTTGTAAACATTTTTAAAATGAAACCAATTATGTAAACTCAAATCAGCAGTCAGAAATGTTATAAATATTGAATTTAAAGAATTATCCTTATTTTTATTTTCATTGAAAAAACATATTTTTCTTTAAAGTTGGCTTTTTTCCGAAGAAATAAGCAAACTCAAAAGAACACTTTACAGAAATGTATATTAGATTTAAAAAGATAGTATTATACTTACAATTAATTATTCTCTTAAAATTCTGTTTTTGTGTGGTAAATTTTAAAACAGGGAGACAAGCATAGTCCAACATCGCACAATCGGGATAAAAATATCGTGTTTCTTTTTTCACCCGTTTTTCAAAATCGTTTCTTTTCGACCAACACACAAAATATTGCCTTGTTGGTCTCAATTTTTTGTCGGTGGGAGGAATCCCTTCTAAAACGTTTTTCTCTGTCAATCATAAGAGACTGGGCAAAATTCCTGGTCGTCCTTTTTTCTCATTTACTACCCCATGTCTTACAATAAGGCGATCTATAATATCAGGTCTGAAATTCAAATGAGATAATTTTCCTCCCAGTTTCTGATATAAAACGAAAGCATTCCACAATTATGTATCTAAAAGATAGAAGAATATTTTTTTGTATTATTTCTTGCCTCTTTTTTTCCGTTATTGGGTAATTTGTGAGGTAATTTGTGAGGTAATTTGGGGCTGATCCATTCTGTCTACACCACAAGAGTAGTCCGATACCAAACTTTCATTACTTCCAGAATCATTTACAGAAATTTCAGACTCACTATCCGAGTCAGAATTATTTTCTGTTCTGAGACTCTCATAATCACTCATTTGTCTTCTATTTTAAGCTCCAAATTTTTAAGAAATAGTGTTCGTAGCTTGCGTTACACCGATCTAGTAAAAAGAAAATTCCCACCTTATCTAGTCTAAAAGAATGAAGTAAAATCTAACCTTGAAACCAGTAATCCTAACTTTACTCGACTATTAGAGACATGTGTTAGAAACATTGCACCCTAAATGAGCAAAAAATACGGGCAAATAAGAAGATTAGAGTAGGAAAAAAGTGAAACCCAAGCACCACTTGGGAAAATCAGGGAAGTGCCATTTCAAGTGCCCAGAGCGGTGTTCGGGCAAAACTGAAAACTGGTTAAATATGTCCAGTCGATGGTATTTTACTTTTAAAAAAAAACTGCAAATTTTACAAAGGAAATGACCCTGAGAAAATGCATAAATAATTTGATCTACAAGCAGTAAAAGGTAAAACTGAGACAAGTATAAGACGTTCATAAGTTCCAGAATTGAATAAAATAAAATAAACCCTGAATCTTCGACTTCGCACGATTTCTGGCTATGGGATCACTTAAAGAATGCAATTTGTATTGAAGGTCAATTTTAAGATTTCCATTACTCTTCATGGGCAAAACATCGCACCAGGCCAGGTACGATATGTTGTTGAACAGGCTGTTCATCATTTTTAATTATCAGTTACAGATAGCGGCCACACTGAACATAATTAACAACTGCCCCACTTGTGACATTTGATCGTAATCTGTATCTGTTTCTATAAGTTGAAAAAACTGGATTTTTTTTTTTTTATTCAGTACAGAGTTTACTGATATAAGTTTTTCTACCTTTATTTAATGTAGTTAGATGACATGGAGATCGAAACCTAGTCAATAAATGTTTATAAATGTTAATAAACGTTATACTTTCAGTGAGAGTCATCTCCTTTGTTAAATTTGCCATTTTTACATGCAAACACCACCTAGTGGGCATTTCTGTTGTTGAAATTTCTTGAGCGCATCCTTTGTAAATTCCGTATACCAAATTTGGTGTCAATCAGCTCACCTGTTTTTGCTGCAGGATGCTATTTATAGGAGAGATTTGTAGTTATAACCACTCTCTGTACGTAAATACGTGTGAAACTTACCCACAAGGTGACGATACAATTATTTATTTCCTAATTTTCTTCTTCCACTTCTACTTTCACTTTAAGACATGTGCCTCATCGCGCACGAAGAAAACTGTAGCGTTCATTTTTTTTATAGACTGGGAAATCTTAATCTTTCTCTTCACGTCAGCACTCCTATGATCTTCAGAATACACTGTGACATAGCCATCTGTCGATAGCTATGACGTGGGGGTTCCGCGTAAGTTAGAGGTGTGGGATTATCGGAAGGAGATGAGACATTCTATAATTCTTAATATGACTTTTATTAAGAATTTAACTTAAATTACTTATATAACGAACAAACTTATTTTAAGTGAGAATAAACCAAAGTATGCCGATTTATTTAAGTCAGATCGCACAACTAGGTCACTTATCAAAATATAACTAATTATCTACCTAATCTCGCTTCAATATTAAACTATCGTTCAGAATATAATCCTCCTACCTTGGTTGAAGACTCGACGATTCTGATAATTTCAGGTAGACTTATGTGCTCGCGTGCAATCGTTCCTCTTTTTAAATATTAGCGAGGGTGGGCGTCTCCTTGATTCTTGAGTAGGCCGTCTAAACACAATTCCAACTGTTCCACACTAAGCTTCCTCTAAGATTGCCATCCTTTCTCACTAAACTTTCTATCCTTTTAAAGTTATCTTATCTGCATTGTTGCTTCGTTTTTTCTCTTGGAATTGGGTTGGAAAAGTTTTGCCATTAATCGTGGCCGTCAAAGAACGTAGGAGTTATGTTAGAAGAAGAACGTGAGAGTTGTCACAACACGAGACTTTTTTTCCTTATATTTCTACAAAAAAAATTAAGTATCAAATATTTAAGGAACTTTCAATTTAAAAACATGTGTAACTATTCAGATTTCAATTATTGTATTAATTTTGATTTTGATTTCATTAATGACCTTAAAATCTGGCGGCGGATAATGCACACTTTTAACTCAAACAAGTAATATATAAAAAAAAAATTCAAGTCAATTCCTACTTAGATCAACAAAGAAAAATTTTATTTTAGGTACTTTTTATTAAATAGTTACAATTAATATAAATATGTATATACATATGATAGAACCACAACAATAAGTGGTAATTAATTTTTATTAATTATCATTAAAGTATCGTATTGTCATCCAAAACAATCGTGTCTATAAAATTTCAGTTCCACTGAATGCTTTAATACGTGAGAAAAAAACCTTTACAAGTTTTGACACAAGTCGCTAAAAGGGTCGCTAAGTCGCCAACGTGGCTGTATTTGTAATTCTTTAAATAATTCATTTTAATCAATAATTTTTATTAATTATAATTAAATTACTGTATTGTCATCCAAAACAAGCATGTATGTAAAATTTCAGTTCAATGGAGCTCTTTAAAATGTATTTTATTAACGATTGAAAATTCCACCGAGATAAATAAATAAATAGAGATCGTGAGCTAATAGTAGGAATTGAAAAAGAAGATCGAAATTTAGGGGTGCGCGTAAAACGCCGAGTATAAAAATGAGAGCTTTAAAATAAAAAATTAAGATGAGCACAGTAAAAAACTAGACTTAGATCGAAAAATACTGTTTATTTAAAAGAAATGACATTTCTTGTGAACTTAAAGGGTTGTAGTTCAAGAAGAGCATTATTTTTTTCTAAAGTTTGGAATAATACCTCGAATAAATTACTACAAAACGTTGCGCACGTACTTTTCTGGTTTCTTCATAAAAAAAGGGGGTGCGCGTTATACGGCGAAAACTAACAATTGCAGCTTGAAAGTACAGGTGCGCGGTAATTATTATTATTTTTTTTTTACGAAATACTCTCTCTCTAAACACTAATTTTCTTATTATTGAAAATTTACTCCTAAGATCTGAAAAAACATAAACTACTACACTAGTACACAAATAAAGCTATATCTGACTCGCGGTATTTTACATATATACCGTAAAATCCAGCGTATAACGCACACTTTTAACTCAAAAAATAAAAGCGAAATTCAAGGGTGCGCGTAACTCGGCGGGTATGAAAATGAGAGCTCTAAAAATGAGAAAGAGATGAGCACAACAAAAAGTTTGACTTCTACACACATCGAAATATATTTATTTGAAAGAAATGACATTCCTTTTGAACTTAAAGGGTTGTAATTCTAGAAATATACTAATTTTTCCTTACCTTGATAATACCTTGAATAAATGGCGTTAAAATATAACAGCATTGCATGCGTACATTTCAGGATTCTTCGTAAATAGTAGGTGCGCGTTATATGGCGAATATACTTATAAATAAGAAAAAAATACAGCTTGAAAGTATAGGTGCGCGCTATATGGCGGATTTTAGGGTATACATTTCATAAGGCTGGAGTGTGGCCTTGCAGTAGGTACAAGTCACTTTGGGATCTCCGGCAATGCTGACCAAAAAGCCAAGCAAGGAGCCGAATCGTCTTCACCGGAAGTCCTCTTGACCTCAGAAGAGCAAAGAGCATTATATCCACATACATTGGCAAATGCACTGCCTTGATCCAAAAAAACCAAGAACCTTGGAAAGCCATGAGAAACCCTGGCCACTGTAGGTCCTATCCCAAGGCACCTGGAAAGAGTCGAGGCTGTTGCTCTCTTTCGCTTAACCACCGGACATGACTTTTTGAGAGAATACCTCCATTGGTTTGGCCTGGTTACGGACGAGGCCTGCCTGCTCTGAGACCATGCCAGGATAGATGGCGACCAGGGATGTCTTAAGGAATGGGCCAACTGGGTCCAGGCTCAGAGTTTCACTCTCGGTGGGGGCCTCGTTTCGTTCTCGACTCTGTCTTAATAAGATCATGATCAGAATAATTTTAATGGTCAAATATTCTTCCCGCATATATTCTCCGAAAAACAGAAAATGTCATACTGCATCTCAACTAGCAAAAGTGGGAAGACTGTATTATCATGGGATGACAGTTGTTGATATTTAGGCCTAATACCATAAGCAATCATTCAACTCATTTAGTCAAAATGTGGCCATTGGTCGAGCCGGTTTGTGCCTAGGTTTTTGAGATTGTAAGTAGTGCGCATTTGTTTCAAATTACCGTTTGAACAAGTGTTTGACAATGCATGTTATACACTGTCTACTTTTAAAGATCTTAGGTAGGGCCTACTTTTCCGTAGCGGCCCAGGGCCTCAAAAAGTCTTGAGGCGTCACTGATGGCACCCACCTCCTCCAATGCTCTGCACGCGATGAATACCAGATTGACGACGTCATCAGTTGGTCTGGGAGGCTCGGCGTCAAATGGTCAAGAAGCCAAGCACGGGCGTTGGATAGATACATAGTATTTTACATACAGAAGTAAAATTAAGAGAAATAAAGAAAAAGATTACAAAAAAAAATAAGGAATATTTGTTCATTTTGACACTATTTGCAACCTTCGTTAACTGGTTGGTTCTCTTTAATCATATCTAGGATGATCAGGCTTAATCACAATTGTAAATCATCTTTTTTCCTTTCAGTTTTGGAAAAATGCATTTCTTACCATGCTAGCGCGTCTTTAATTAGTAATTTAGAAGCCGTGTAATCACGTTTGCGAATTCATGGCCGGTGCTGCTTCGATCAAGTTGCTGGCTAGAATCTCGTGCCACTAAAAATGTTCTGTGTAGAGGGGCGCTGATGAATCTGCAGAGGCTGAATTTGATGCTGTGACGTTTGAAATAAATAACGGTAACGTGATATTGATTAATTTAAATACTTATAGTTTATTTACGTCACAGCTATTATTTGCAGATTGTATAATGAAGTTATTAAACTTATTAAAAGATTATTAGAGCTCAAAACAATGGTTTGTGAGAGGAGAATTTCCTTTCCTGCGTCCGCTTCCTTCGAAGGTCTGGTTCTCCTTCTTTCTACTTCGGGGATCAAGGGCCGGCGCCCCTTTTTAGCATCTCGTTACATCCTGCTAATGCTGAGGAGGGGTCCCTCGAGATGTCAAAGGTCGACGGGGTGATCCTAGATGGTACTACGCAATAATTTAAAGTTGCACAGGTGTCATTGCACATGTGGTGATTATTTCCACAAAGAAGCCAATTCCCAGCTGGGAGGTGGAAACGTCAAAATGCTGAGTTTTGATTGACGTCGCTATTGACTTTTCGTAACGGACCTCTTGATTTTGAACCATGGTCAAAGGATGAGAATGACACCTGAGCTGGCAACCCACTCTTCTCTTTAAACTATTCCAAATCCTTACGTTGGTATGGTGTGGAAGTTTGGACAGTGGGAGGGCATCTCAGATGTCGTTCTCGTCAGTTGACCAGGATTAAAATAACTAACGTGGTTCACTCACTGGCATCAGCTCTAATGTTGCATCAGAGTGTGGTGTTAATAAAACAATCACTGATTAGTATTTACGATATTAATTTTTAAATTTTCTTTTCATATCTCTAGAAATTTTTGTCTTACCTTAGGTCAAAAACCTTTCCTTTAGATGAATGGATATGACGATGACATTTTAATTCGTTTCGGAAATAATTTCATTTATGGGTTATAGTAGTTTTCACACACACACACAGCACTCCTGCAATTCTCTCGCTACTTCGTAAGGAATATTCGGAACAGAACTGAGGTCAGATAGAGTGGGAAAAAAACATGAATTTCTTCCTCATTCTCTAAATTTCCACACATGATTCAAAACAGGATTTAGTCAAATTTAACACATATACCCTTTTCATTTTTTTCACATGATCATGTTCAAGAAAAAGTGTAAGATGAAAAAAAAATATTATTCAGTTGCCTTATCCATTGAATTTATATTGAATATTTACAACATTATCGATAGAGAAGCAAACATTTTTAGAATACCTGTAATGCCAATTTATAATCATCGCCTAGTTCCCTATATTAACCAAATATCTACAATATTACTGCTAACGAAAACGAATATTGCGAACATTGAAAAACTTGCACTGTCATAAGTAATAAGATTATATGAATAATTCAATCCATTGATAAATAGCTATGATATCATGGATAAGAGTACGAATATTATGCACAATGAAAAACCTGTACTGTCAGTTTATAGGAATTGCTTAACTTATTGGATTTATCGAATATTCAACACTACTGATAGTAAAGAGGTATACTATGCATGCTGAAACTCCTGTAATGTCAGTTTATACTATTATGGTTCAAAATAAATAGAAAAAAAATTATTAAAACTGATTTCCTTCACTGTTCAATTTTCAATACCTCTAACTAAAAACATGTTCATTTCTCAAATCAGGGGTGGTCAATTGTAACAGTGGCATGCGAAAACTTAATGAAAAATTTAAAAAATGGAATTTGTATAATGGTAAATAGAATTTGTTTTTCAATTCCTATTTTTGTTCATTCTATCCCTATATATATATATATATATATAGGAGAGAGTGAATATATATTTATATTATATCTATATATATATATATATATATATCTTGTTCAAATTTTCACTCGTTAATAAAATACTTTCTATTCATCCATTCAAGTTCAAATACATTTTTTAAAACTTGTAGTGGAGGGCACTTGATGTTAATAGATTTTTTCGAATATTAATTCATCAATTAAATTTAAAAAAATGAATAAATAGTAGCAAACAAAAATAATAGCCCAACAGCATATATAGAAAGGAAAATAGTTCGTTGTGTCCCTATAACGCCATGAATAGCGCGCTGGATTTCTAATCCACAGAGGGTGAGTTCGAATCCCACATAGGATGGCTTAATTTCTGAGAATGTGATTTCTTTTTTACTATATACTATTTAATTAGAATAATAAGATTTAATGAATGAATAAATAGTAACAAACAAAAAAAAATAGTCCAACACCCCCTTTTATAGGAAGGAAAATGGAAAATTGCAAGGGAAAATCGCTTTGTTTCTGTCATATGTATATGCATATTTATATCAATTCTAATTATTTAATAAAAAGTAACTAAAAAATAAAATTTTTCTTTGTTGATCTAAATAGGAATTGACTTAGTTTTTTTTTATATATATTTCATTTTTATATATAATTTTATTGAAATGTGGATGTTTTATATAGACAAAAGGAAACCCTCAAAATTTATTTTAAATACACTTAATTAATTGAATTACAATAGAAAATTAGTATATAAATTTTTTTCACTGTTGTGTGTACTGGTTTTCCAAAGGATATTTTGGAATTTGAGGAAGCGTGTTTTAAAATATGTATCTGGAAGAAAACATTGAACAGCCCAGTGAGTGCTTACTACCCAAGACTGAAGATTAGATTTGGGATTTAGCTTTTCTTTACTGATATTATGAGACATTTAAGTAACCTTAATTTAAGATTAAAAGGAAAATATTATATTTTTCCTCCCCTAGTTGGTCATGTATTTCCTTTTAAAAACAAACAACAACAACAACAAAACCTTTTAATTTTTTTGCCTAGATTTTGGAGGAAAAAAGATTAACACATTTCACATTAGTGCAGGAATTATCTAGCAAAGTTAATACTGCTCTGAAATATCATTAACTTTAAAATTTAATGTCTATTTTTCAGGATTGTTTGATGATTTTCAAGTTGATAAAAGTTTTTGCTGATCTTTGCACAAAATCCTTTTTTTTTTAATTTCTTTACAAGAGTTTAATTGTTACCCATCTAAAATTCAAGTCGAAATTATTGACCTACAGCACCATGCTATACTGAAAAGCAAATTTAAGTAACTTATTTCAACTGGAAATGTTCCGAATTACACTAAATTTTAGAATTTTGTACCAACAAGCAATTTTCCATATTTACACGATTTGGCTGACAGATATTGTTCTAGATTTGGATCAACATATGTTTGTGAACAAATATTTTCTGTTTCGAAATAAAAGGAAAATATCGCTCGAATTTAACTGATGTGCACCTTAATCAACTTAATTTTGTTAGCATCTTCAAGAAATAATCCTAACATAGATGGCTCTGTAAAAAAAAAGCCGCACAGATTCAAAAGTTGCACTAAGCAACTGTTTAATAAATAGAAGCATTCAAGTTACTCCTTTTTTTATTTTTTACACATAACCTAAAACTCTGACTGAGCCTGTAAAAAGTTTATTAACTATAATATCAAAATTTAGTCTATAATTTATATTATATTATTTTTATATTTCCACTACTTAGATTTGCATTAAAAAATGCTCTACTTGCGTAAAAATGTTGGAAGTGTTACATATTATTTTTTTTTATCGAGGGGGCACTTCCTAAGTTGGCCACCCCTGATTTGAATCATTCTTCAGATTTACAAAAATTGAAAAATCGTGTTCCCCTTGTGTCTCCATACAGACTAATATCCAACGACATCACATACGATCGATGATTTCCGTGGGGAGATGATTTTTCTACGCAGACCCCAGAAAGCTTTCTGAACTTTCACGCTTAGCATTAACTTTCAAATAAATTATTCAAATTTAGATAATTACCGTTAGTTATTTTTTAAATCGTGAATAGAATAAATAATTAAACTTAATGATTCTTCAGGATGTAAATAATAAAATTGTCCAGCTTCCTACATTCCAATTGTTTGTTAGATTTAATTAGTCACCGTTGGAGGGGGAGGAGACAGAACCAGTAATATCCATTCTGAAGTTTTTAAAATTTTGAATTCTATGATGTTTTTCCTACCACAGAGGCTCTAGAGAGAAATTATGAAATTTTTATACATTATACTTCGTATTCAAATACTTTCAGTGCTTAATTCTTGAAGATATAACATTTTTAAAAACATATGGAAAATTTAGGCATTATACTTTAACTTCATACAACTAGTAAAATTAATTATTTAAATATCTTTGCATCAATAATTACATAGCATTGAACTGTGTTATGTACATTTTTTTTCTAAATCCAAATTGAGTTATTGGTACTATTATAAGTACGTTAGTGAAAATAGAGACATGAATATGCATATTATAAACGGTTCTACTAAGTCAGCGTTTCTCAAAATGTGGGTCACGATCCCCAATGGAGGCGTAATAATCCTACGTGGGGGGCAAGTGCATATCGAAAAGTCGAAAAATATAAGATTATTTTTAAAAAATTATTAATTTACTGTAAAGAAGCAAAACAAAATACATTCTGACACATTTAAACTAATATAATATACTAATAAGTACTACATAATGTATTTGATCATTAATTTATCAATACTAAGTTAAGAACAAGCTTAATAATTACTAGCGATTTTTCCATGGGGTTATCATATACAAAATTGTACAAAAAATTTAATATTTATCTTGATAATTTGTACGGTTTATAAGTAAGGTGGTATTGTATCTTTAGTGTCAAAGTATTGTACATTATTACTACATTCAATACATTGTTATTGTAGGGAAAGGGGCGTGATGAAAATTATGATTGAAAATTGGGTCGCAAACATTGAAAATTTGAGAAGCACTGACAGCGTTTCTCAAACTTTGGGGCGTGATAACCCTAGGAGGGGACGCGAGCATATCGAAAATCGAAAATAAACGATTTAAAAAATTATCAATTTACTAAAAGGAAGAAAAACAAAATATATTCTGACATAATAAAAAATAAAATACACATTTTCTCTGATATACTATATGATATACTAACTATGCTTATAAATGTATCAGTACGGCACAATATATTTGATACTAAGTATCAATACCAAGTTAAAAACACGTTTAACAATTACTCGTGATTTTTCCATGGGCTTATCATATATAAAATTGTATACAAAATTTAATACTTATCTTGATAATTTGTACGGTTTATAAGTAAGGTCGTATTGTAATTTTATAGCGTCAAAGTATTATACAATATTACTGTATTCAATGCACTGTTATTGTAGATGTGGCGCGATGAAAATTATGACTAAAAATATCGCAAATATTGAAAGTTTGAGAAGCACTGCATGAAGTTAAATAAACAGAGATAGTTACAAACAATATTAATTTACCCCATCAGAGAATCCAAAAACAATCTCATCCAACACAAACTGTGCACTCTGCGAAAGAGAAAATTCCTTTGCGTCAGGAAATATGGGCTACTGAACCCAAATACGATCCCCGTTCCACTTTGTAAACATAATTACTGTTAAATGTTTAGATTAGATGTTGGATTCTTCTCCGCTACAGAAACGTCTACTTTGATAATCCCTTTGCTGTAATGCTTCAGATTTGAGCAATTAGGGATAAATCTCGAGAGGCCGTTGTTTGTGAAATATTAGCTCTTATTAGATGTAGGCAAGTTTCATTCCCCGAGAAATAGAAATAATTTTTCATTCATAAACTGCTTTAGAATTGGCCAGTTGTAGCGGTCCGCCTAAAGTTTAATTGTCAAACTCACAGGGTCCCGTATTCGAGAGATTGAGACTCGAACCCAGCCTTACAACAGGAGTAATTACCATGGCACAGTACAACAGGAAATAATTACAAACACAAATGATCAAGTTCATGATTTTTATTAAACTAATGGATTAAATCCGTGTGACGTCATAGTCACATGCAGTGGGGCGCACAGGAATTTTTCAAGGTAGGGATCCAGAGTTAGAAGTCCACAATTCTCGTATCATACCATTCTCGTTCAATACGTCTCCCAACATATTCTTTTGATTTTGTCCATTTTCGGGAACAAAAAACAGTAAAAAAATAATTATTGGATACATAATTAGCATTAATTAATAAAATTAATTATTAATAACAGATACTCTTTATTAAATTTTATGTACTATATACATAGGATTATAATCAATCGAAAAAAAATCAAGGGCTTTTGGGTCCGGATCTGAGGACCTCCCCTTGTGTGCACCACTGGTCACATGATAACTACAATCATGTTTCTAGCCAATCAGTTCATGCGCTTCATTGTTGCCAACTTTGTTTCTTACACAAACTTTCTTTTAAAAATACAAATGTGTCAGCCATAGTATAATGCACATAGGTAAAGAAAATGAACTTGATTTAAAAGTACTCGAACAGTATGAGATCTTATTTTTAAATTTTGAAAAACTTTTTGAAGAGTCTTAGTACGTGAACATCTTTATGCAATTATCAAATTCCATATTTTATCTTAATTTTACATAAAGAATAAGTATAAGTGTAATGCAAGTTTTGAATTCAATGAAAAACACATTTCTTATGTGGCCGTCAGGAATTATAACCATTGTCCTTATACAAAAGTTACAAGGACGATCAACTAATACTAAAATAATCAAACTTTAATTATCTGAACTATTTGCAGATTCTCCAAACACATATTCCCTCAATATGACCGAAGCTAGGGAGATTATATTTATGGCCTCGGATCAAATTATCCCCAAGACTTATCCCAGACTTTTCAAAATGGAGTTTTACTATCCATGCCAATCAGTAGCGCACACAGGAATTTTTCAAGGAGGGTTCAGGGTCGAAAGTCCACCATTCTTGTATAATGCTCCTTCTGATTTTGTTGATTTGGACGAACAAAAAACAGTAAAAAACTAATTATTGAATAAATAATTAGCATTAATTAATAAAATTAATCATTAATAACAAATGCTTAACTAAATTTTACGTACTATGTACTTAGAATTATAATCAATCGGGGAAAAAAATTAAGGGCTTTGGGAGAGGTTCGGACCCCTAAGACACCCCTTGTGTGCACCATTGATGCCAATGTGTGCCTAGGTTTAGGAAACGAATAAGAACGTATAGAAACTAGTTGATGAATCTGATTATCAAAGTTAAAATCCATGCACTGCTAATTGCTAACTTCTCAACTGTAACTAACAGCTATCTATTTCCACATAATTATCTTTCTCTCATTTATACGTTTATATCTTTTTCTTGTTCCAAATGCATTATGTATCGAAATATAATATTTTACAGCGTAAATATAATATTTTACTTAATTGCCAAGAATATAGCTCAATTATTTAATGCCGTCAGTTCTATAACAAAATGCATTCTAAAATTTGAACGATTCTCATTATGAAAACAAAATTTGTGACGGGTCTCTACGCGACCTTCACCAACTAATCCTCTTGCGGAATCTTTGGGCTAGCATTCGCTTTTAATTCACAGCCATCCCTCTCAAGAAGAAACCCTGATATGCAAATTAGTTAGAGTATATAAAGTTAGAGTTTGTTAATTGCAGGGCAGAAGGAGCGGAGCATCTGTTGCAGCGTTACAAAGGTGAGATTTAGGATTTACGTAGTTTGTGTGTGACTTAAGGTATCCGACTACGTTCGGAACCGTGATTTTGTAAAAGCGCATAAATAGACAATTTTCATGGTATTTAGTGTCACTTAGATTAGAATACATGTATAAAATTGTTTTAAGGACATTTTGACAAAAAAAAATTATTTAAATACAATATTTTGGCAAAAAATTAACTTAGAATAATCTTTTTTCAAAATGTTCTTCTTTTGTGAAAAATGCTTCTATCGTAATAATATTGTGTCTGTATATAGCTCAGACCTCTCCACAGAGGCTCAACCAGAAATTTTGAAATATATAACTTAGAAGTGGGTTTATCCATATTTTACGACAACAGAGGGAAGCAATTTTAAGAAAAAAAACGCCGATAATTATTTCAATGGGTGGTAACTCTAAAAATAATGTGAATTTTCCAAAAATTCTAGTTGAGCCTTTGTAGAGAGGTCTGAGCTATATACAGACAAAATATTATTATGGTAGAAGCATTTTTCACAAAAGGAGAACATTTTGAAAAAAGGTTATTCTAAGTTAATTTTTTGCCAAAATATTATATTTAAATAATTTTTTTTGTCAAAATGTCCTTATATATAAAACAATTTTATACATGTATTCTAATTTAAGTGACACTAAGTATCATGAAAATTATCCATTTATACGCTTTTTTAAAATCACGGTTCAGAACGTAGTCGGATACCTTAAGGACGGAGTTTGCTACTATACTAAATTAGTGGATTAGGAATTGATAGGTTAGGAGATTGAATAACGCGTTAATTAGATCTGTTTGCTTGCTCTTATTCACTTAGGGTTGTTGCTTTCTTTATATCACTCCTAGGGCTTCCTTTTGTGGTTGATTAGTGCAACGTTAATATTCACTCACTCACTCCAGAAGTATTTGTGACGGACTTCGCAATTTTGAACCACAATCAAGTGTCGATAACGACACTTGAATGGGCATCAAAGCTGGATACTAACCTAAATATCATCCTCTTCCTTTATTTGAGGTTCCAAATTATGAGTTCCGTCGCCAGTAGTTCTCATGTAGTTTCAAATTTCTACATTAATAAACTCTATACTGATGGCAGTATGGGTGACGGTGGTATTTCTGAAGGTGGCGTGCACATTGTGCACACCTGATGGTGCATTTGACCTCAAGATTAGGAATATTAACTTCTGTTCTATATTTAAGTCGGGACTTATTGCAATTTATAAGGGAGCCGCAACATGAGGTTTAAAAAGGAGGAGAGAAATGCTTTAAGACCAGGATAACATAGAAAATTTAAAATATTGAAAATTGATCGAAATATTAAAACTCTTATTTTGCTTTTTTTTTAATTATTATTTTTATTTTTGTCACTGAATATTTCTAAACTAGAAGCATTGAACAATCACTCCTTCACAATTTCAGCATCAGTAAAATGTTTCATGTGATTATCAATAATATAAGAAATTTCATAGGGGGGGACTTTGTTGCCGCTGTGACATTGCCACTGACAAAAAAGACTTTTGATGTTGTAAAGATTATTCAAGAGTCTATGTATTACCCCTTGAAAGAGATCTTCGAGGAAAAGTATTGAACGATTCCTGTTTATTGATATTTTTTAAATACAACACTTTTGTGACAAATCAAACAACCACTGATACATGCTTGTTTTTCACACAACAAAATAGTTCACTTCACAAACGTCTTCAAACAACATATTTTTCGCTTAAAAGATATGAAATATAGTTGCAAATTAGTTCCATCCATAAAACTGTCACTTCTCGACTGTTGTCTGTTATCAGTAACCGTAACCGTTCCTAAAAGAAAAAGAATATCAATTCTCACCAGTGGCGACACAGGAGGGGGTCCTAGGGTCCGGAACCCCCTCCATAGCCCTTGATCTTTTTTCGATTGGTTATAATCCTATGTATATATTACGTTAATTTTACTTATGTATTTGTTATTAGTAATTAATTTTATCAATTAATGCTATTTATTTAATAATTAATTTTGCATTGTTTTTGTTCCCGAAAACCGACAAAATCAAAAGAATATGTTGGGCGACGTATTTGAGCATGATACCAAAATGGTGGACTTTCGAACCTGGACCCCTCCCTTGAAAAATTTTTGTGTGCGCTACTGATTCGCACCAATACCATATCGACAGCAAAAAGCAAAATTGATATACTTGATTTCTTAACAAAGAATTTCCCACTAAATTTTCATAAATAAATAATTTATCAGAGCAAAGGACTATGACCGGGCCACTTAAAAAGGTCTGGTACGCCGCATGTGGCCCGCGGGCCACAAGTTCAGTATCGCTGCTCTATATACTTTCGATGGGTCCCCTCCCATATTAAATTGAATGGTAGCCATATAGCCGACAGTTTGCCCGAGTCTGCTATTGTGACACCTTGTGGGGTGACATTTGTCTAACTTTTGCTGAACTCTCCTCTATTAAAAGGATAGAATCGAATACCCCCTGTTCACCCTTGTTATTTTGAAAAAAATCTCGTTGGTGTCACCAACTTAATATTCCTAGGGATGAGCAGACAGCTTTTTTCTGGCCACATCAAATCTCTTACTTTTCAACAGGGTCGGAAAGTCTTTCCAGAGTGTCATAGGTGCGAGAATGTTCAGGCCTCCCACATTCTAAATTGCTTGTGTTTACTTCTGACGAGGTTTTAGGAAATCCTATTTTATTCTTGGATTTTTTGGCGATTTTTGGTTTTAGGGAGATGATGTAGCTAAGCTACATCATCTGACAAGGGGAGGGCACGACTAAGGAAATTCATTTCGGGTCGAGACTTGTTGTAATAGTAGTACTCCTTTAGGGTGTTCAACCCTCAATGTAATTCCACCGAATGGCCAGTCAATTCGGAAAAAATAGCGTTCGAAATTCATGATTAGCTTTCATACTGTTAAGTTTCAATTTCCTCCAACGATTCCGTAGCATGGTTGGGAGAGCGTCTGGTTATTATGTGGAGGTCAAGGTTCTATAAACGCGATAAACTTTTCTTTTCAATTCTCTTAACTGTTTTTTCAAATTAAATGAATTTATTTAAAAAAAGGTTTATTAAATATTAAATAATATTTTATGAAATTATTTTGTATTTTCTAAAGTAAAAAAAAATTTATTTATTTATTATTTAAATTATTTATTATTAAAATTATTTAAAATTATTATCAATTAAAGTTATTTAAAATTATTATTAATAAAAATTATTATTATTAAAAATTATCTTTAATAAGAATTATTATTAATAAGAATTATTATTAATAAGAATTATTATTATTTTACTATTAAAATTATTATTAATTTATTATTAAAATTATTATTAATTCATTATTAAAGTTATTATTAATTCATTATTAAAATTATTATTTATTTACTATTAAAATTATTATTTATTTATTATTAAAATTATTATTAATTCATTAAAATTTTTATTAATTCATTATTAAAATTATTATTTATTTATTATTAAAATTATTATTTATTTATTATTAAAATTATTTAAATAGATTTATTAAAATTACATAAATAAAAAAAATTTTTAACGAGTGTTTTTCAGAAAATGTTTTACTGCACTGGTATGCATTGTTTACTTGAAAATACAGCAGAAAGTAAATTTCCCAAATACCTTTAAATGAAGGAGAACTACGTATTTTATGAAATCATAGAGCTTTTATTGCATGAAAATAAAAAGTAATAGATTCATAGTATACATTAATTTACCTGATCGGACACACCTTAGAAAAATACTTTATGAATTCATTAAGTTCTCTATAATGAAAATTAAGTAGCCTACCTTCCAAAAACTGGCAACCTTTTTTTTAAAAGAAATGAATAATCTCCTGCTGTCTTCCGTACCACACGCTGCCTTTTGCTGCTTCATCACGAAGACGACGAAGGAACAGTAAGTCCGTTACCGACTCACCTTGTTGTTCAAAACACTGAAGGGTGGTCACGACAGCCTTTAGTTCCTCACTATGTGATATTTCAGGAATTTGTACGGTGCCCTCAACGTTAATGTCCTCATCATTTTCCGGCATTTTTTCACTAACTGGCAACAGCAATAATTTCTGCAATGGACATAATGTCTTTCTCGGTGTCGTTCTGGAACCGTTGTTCGACGTTATACCAAGTTATCCGGACTGCCGGGTCATCGAATGCCGAGTTTTTGGGACTCTACTGTACTACATGAAAGGTTGAGGCTCCAGGTCTGGTGTCGTCCTTGTCATTTGATCGTGGTTCAAAATTACCAAGTCCGTAGCCGGTAGCCCTCGTGTTTCTTTATAGGGCGACATTAATAAAAGCTTATTCATTCAATCTAAAACCATTAATACATTTACGTAGATCTTTCGTCATAGATCGTGATGCTATGTATAAATTTCTCCAGTAATTTTCAGAAGCATCCATATGGTCGCAGAGTCGCCTAATAGTGGCCAACGTTGTCGCACAAATAATCGTTTAGTCGCCAAATTCAGTCCCCCCCAAACGATGCCGACTTGGCTGTATCGCTAATACTTCGCCAAGTTTCCCATGAATCGCCATTATAATGGACGGCATAGCTTGCGAAAATCACAATTTTTATCATGAAACAAATACAGAAGAATGTAATATTAACGCATTAGATATAAATCACAGTACTTTTCCGTTAGCCGGGCGCAAATGTCACCAATTGTGAACCAAACGTGAGCCAAGTCCCCAAACTAAGCGAATGACAAAAACAGTCAACGGAATAAAATTCTAAAGCGTTTAACTATAAACGAAAATTAATTAATACTAAGCACACAAAACAAGTTCAACTATAAACAAATATTAACGAATTATAAACAAAACAGTTTTGCCCACAAAGAATGCTCATAATTATTGGTTTTTCCAGAATACGGTGATGTCCTTGAGAATTTACGCAAATGTGGATCGCGCGTTTACTCCTCATCACATAAACTCAGCGAGGTACGACTCCAAACATTGACGAGAAGTTCCAGTTCTAGATAAATCGCAAATTTTCATCATTTTTAAAACAATAATTAAGATCGAAGACAGAAAGTAAAAAACTGTTTTGTTTTGAATGAATTCAGAGAATAGAGAATTTTAATAATAATATATTACATATAAAGTGTGTGGCCGCGGTAGCCTGGTGATCATGTCGTTCTTGTTACTTGACTGAGGCTCAAAATGACGAGGTTCATGGCCAATAGCCCTCATGTTGCTTCATACGTTAATAAACACTCACCAGTAGCGCACACAGGAATTTTTCATAGGGCCGAAAGTTCACCAATCTTGCATCAGGCTCCTTTTGATTTTGTCGATTTTCGGGAACAAAACACAATAAAAAACTAATTATTGAATAAATAATTATCATTAATTAATAAAATTAATCATTAATAACAAATACTTAATTAAATTTTACGTACTATATACTTAGAATTATAATCAATCGGAAAAAAATCAGAGCTTTGGGGTCCAGCCCCCCAGGACCCCCCCCCTTGTGTGCGCCACTGACACTCACTCTAGTATGCGAAGTATATTTGTCAGGCTCAAACTAGTTAATAAGCGAAGTTTTTGTTCTTGTTATTTTGCTTGAATTCACTGGTATAATATATATATATATATATATATATATATATATATATATATCACCTTTATAAATATAAAAAAATTTTAAATCTTTTGAAACCTTTTTTTCAAATTTAAGTGAAATGTAATATTTAATATTTTTTTGTGTGAAACAGGTGTGTTACAGTTTTATCCAAATTAAATCTTGAAATGTATGCCCATTTTAAATTCAATGCTGTCAAAAGGTCATTTAAAAGATTAGTGTCAACTAAGAAAGACCCGAATGAAGAGAAAAAAAATTTTTTTTTTAATATCAGATCATTTATTTTAAAAAATTTGAAAATTAAGTTCTCCGATGATATTAATCTTTTTACTTTTCAAGCCGAAAATTAATTTTTCTAACTTTAAATTAAGAGGGATCTTTATATGTTCATTTTGTCTTAACGCGATAAATCAGGAATAAAAAAATAACATAAAACAACTCACAAAAGCATATCAGAATTTTTTTTCTTTGAATATAAGTATACTAAAATATTTAATTTAGAAATTTTTATCAAATAAAACTAGAAAAATTTTTTTTGTTAAGATTGGGGAGGCAATAAAACAAGGGCCCCATTATCATGTGTTGCCTTGGGGACCCACTAGTCTCTAATTACGGTCCGGATCCTAAGCAATCTAAAGAGAGTTAAGTTAGCTTACAAATATTAATATTGTTATTATATTTATTTTAAAAAATATTAAAATTTACATCTTTTACGAATAATTATAAACTATAATATACAAGTATACAAACAAGTATATAAATTATATTTTTAAAATAATCTATATATTGATTTTTTTTTAATTGTAACTATATTGATTTCGTTTGAATTCTTTTCAAAATATTTTCTGTTAGAAGAAACCCTTCGCGAGAAGTATCGATTGAACATATTTCAGATTTTTAATCCTTAATATGACGAAAAGGATAAATTCCTTTTTCGAATAGTTGACATGCAGAAAATTTTTACATTTAACAATAAAGTTTTGAACTCTGTATTATTTTAATTATTTTTTTACATTTATTCAATTCCTCTCTCTATTATTAGTTCATTCTCTCCTATATATATCTTGTTCAAATTTTCAATCGTTAATAAAATACTTTTTATTCACCCACTGAAGTTCAAATACATTTTTTTAAACTTGTAGTGGATGACACTTGATGTTTATGCAGTTTTTAAAATATCAATTCATGAATTAAATTTTATTTTTTAATTTTAAATTTATTCTGTGTTTTTCTAACGAAGTTAGATGTACCTGCAACAGATGACACCAGTAAGTTTGCTAATGAAGTAGGAATAGACTTAAAAAAAATTTTTTAAACTACTTGTTTTTAGTATTGTTTCAATTTTATTTTAACAATAGAATTATAATTTATTTATTTATTTTTATTTTTATTTTTTAAAAAAAAACGCGCATAACATTTTGATCCCATGGGAGGCGATTTTTTAACAAATTAAAGCATTTTAAGAATCAGTAAAACAATAAAAAATGTTTAAATATAAAAATTAATGATCGTTTTATTTAATAATTGAAATTATGTTCTGTCACAACTTGTGTTAAAAAATTCTCAAAATTTATTGGAATAAATGTGTGATGTTTATCACTTTCACATAATGCAGATAAGAACAATAATAATAATAATTAAAAATTTCAATTTTTTTTTTAAAATTTAAAAATTATTTTAAAATTCTTTTGATTCAGAAATAAAGTTTGAAGATATTTTCAAGTTCCCTTAATAAATAAATTAATATTTTTTAAAAAAAATATTTAGTTATTTATATGCGCTTTCAATGAAGAAATGATACTTTTTGCTTTAGGTGACGCACTGCATTCGGAACCGTGATTTTGAAGGAGCGCATAAAGGAATAATGTTTTTCACACACATATTTAGTATCACCCGAATAAAAATATGCATATGAAATTTTCTTAAGAGTATTATTAGAAGAAAAAATTATTTAAATGCATTTTTTTGGCAAAAAATGAAGAAAGGTATTTTCAAAGCATTCTTTTTTGAAACATACTTCTACAATAACAATATTTTGCGTAAATATAACTAAAACTTCTTTACAGAGCCTGAACTAGGGTATTCGAAATATATAGTGTAAATGGTTGGATTTATTTATATTTTATTACATCAGGGAAGAGAAAATTAAACAAAAAACAACGGATTTTGCTTCAACTGATCGTTTTTCTGAAAATAATGAGAATTTTTCAAAAGTCCTAGTTTAAGCTCTGTACAAAGGCCTTAGCTATATAAAGGTAAAATATTATAATTATTGAAGTATTTTAAATATATAAAATGAGCAGTGGCGCACACATAAGGGGGTCCTCGGGTCCAGATTCTCCCCCTCCCCAAAGCACTTGATTTTTTTTCGATTGATTATAATTTTATACATATAGTTAGTAAAATTTAAACAATTATTGTTATTAATAATTAATTTTATTAATTAATGCTAATTATTCATTCAACAATTAATTTTTTACTGTTTTTTGTTCCCTAAAATCGACAAAATCAAAAAAATATGTTGGGCGGCGTGTTGGAGCATGATACGAGAATAGTGGACTTTCGACCCTGGACCACCTCCCTTGAAAAATTCCATTTCTGTTAAGATAATGTCAATGGTGTATATCAAAAATTTCCATATTTCAAAAATCTTATCTCAGGCTCCGCGAACAGAAGTATTAGTTATATATGTTGGCGGAGTATTGTTATTATTGAAACCGGTAGCGCACACAGAAGTTTTCCAAGGGAGGGGGCAATGTCGAAAGTTCACCATTCTTGTATCATGCTCTTTTGATGTTGTCGATTTTTAGGAACAAAAAACAGTAAAAAAATAATTATTGAATAAATAATTAGTATTAATTAATAAAATTAATCATTAAAAACAAATATTTAATTAAATTTTACGTATTATATACTTAAAATTATTATCAATCGGGAAAAGAATCAAGGACTTTGGGTGGGGTTCGGACCCCTATGACTCCCTCCCCTTGTGTGCGCCACTGATGGAAACATTTTTCACGAAAGGAAAATGTTTTGAAAATGTATCGTTCTTTCTTCATTTTAGCCCAAAAAGTGCATTAAATAATTTTTTTGTAATAATATTTTACAACAATTTCATATGCATATTCCAATTCAACTGATACTAAATACCAAAAAAATTATTCATTTATACACTTTTTTCAAAAACACGGTTCCGAAAGTAGTCGGGCATCTTAATTTTTTCCATTTTTGTCAAAATAATCTCAATGGCATTTCAAAAATCCTATCTCAGGCTCAATACACAAGTATTGGCTATGTATAGGCAAAATATTGTTATTATTGAAGCATTTTTCGCCAAAGGAAAATGTTTTGAAAATGTATCGTTCTTAATTCATTTTTTTTTTTTTAATAATATTTTTACAGTAATTTTATATGTATATTCTAATTCAACTGACACTAAATGCCGAAAAGAAAAAAAAGAATTGTTCATTTACAATCTTTTTCAAAAGAACGTTTTCGAATGTAGTCGGATATCTTAATTTTTCTTCAATTTTTGTTAAAATAATATCAATGGTATTTCAAAATTTTTCATATTTCAAAAATCCTATCTCAGGCTTTTTACAAAAGTATTAGCTATATATAGGCAGAATATTGTTATTATTGAACCACTTTTCACGAAAGGAAAATGTTTTGAAAATATATCGTTACTACTTCATTTTTTGCCCAAAAAGTGCATTAAACTTTTTTTTTGTAATAATAATATTTTTACAGCAATTCCATATGCATATTCTAATTCAACTGACTCTAAATACCCCCAAAAATAATAAATAAAATAATTAAAAATTATTCACTTGTACTCTTTTTTCCAAAAGCATGTTTCCGACCGTAGTCGGATATCTTAATTTTTCTTCCATTTTTGCCAAAATAATGCCAATGGTATTTCAAAAATCCTATTTCAGGCTGCGAATAGAAGTATTAATTATATATAGACAGAATATTATTATACTGAAACATTTTTGCTTAAAGCAAAATGTTTTGAAAATATATCGTTATTTCTTCATTTTTTGCCCACAAATAATAATAAATAATTTTTTTAAAAAATAATATTTTACAGCAATTTTATATGCATATTCTATTCAACTGACACTAAATATTTTTTTTGAAAAAAATCATTTATAATCTTTTTTAAACGCACGGTTCCGAACATAGTCACCGCAAGAATTTATTTTAAATTTCCTCTTTGTTTCAGAAACAAATTTTAACGATGCAATTTTTCGAATTTCACTAATACGCAAAGATGACATGCAAATTAATTAATATTTTTTCAAAACAAAACAAAAAAAGAATGCATTATTATTAATTTATTAATATTTTTACACTTTCAATAAACGGTACTTTTCGCTTTATTTTACTCATATTTCTATTATAAAAAACGTCGATCCCCAACAAAAAATCAACTGTGAATGCCATTTATTTATTTATACAGACATGACAATCAGCTATGAGACAAAACTGATGAGAAATATACATGGCACGTTAATCGCAACCGTACGGCCCGCGCGCGATTCAGTCCAATCCCATCTCCTTAAACCGGCTCATGCACACGCGGTAAACTGGAAATGGTCGTAGTATCCTCCGAATGGAGAATCTCTGTCTCTCCCCCGTCCCCTCCGCCTCCCCTTATTCCCCTTTCTGTCTTTTTCTCACTGTCTGTTTCTCCCTCTCACCATCCCTCTCTCTTTTCGGGGTCCCTCTCCCCCTCGCACCCCGCCGAAAGAGAGCGACAGATACGAAGAGTTTGGGGTGCCGTTCGTCCGCTTTCCAAAACTTCGGTGCTTCGCTTTCTCTGAGAACAGCGACTGGGGTGGTGTATGTGGTGAGATTTTTGGGGTTCGGGAGTCTTGTTCCGAATAGAATTTTTTTTTTTTTAATTGCTTTATCCTCGGATTTTCGTTCGAGGTGGGTGGGGTCTTCCCTGATGTAAGATCCCTGTTTGTTTTGTTATTTCTTTTATTGCAATTTTTAGTAGGTAAATTTATTTTTAAAAATATTATTGTATTGTTATATAGGGGATGAATTAGAATGTAGTAATATTTTACCATTTATCGATTGTCGTCGGTTCTGTTGAAAGTTGGACCGTGAAGGTAATGTAGAAAATTAGAATATGTTCATAATTTTTTTTTTAAATTATAAAAATCATACAATGAAGAATTAAGGTATCCGACTACGATCGGAACTGTGATTTTAAAAACGCATAAATGGATAATTTTCATGATATTTAGTGTCACTTAGATTAGAATACATGCATAAAATTGTTTTAAGGACATTTTGACAAAAAAAAAGAAAAAAAAATTATTTAAATACTATATTTCGGCAAAAAATTAACTTAGAATAACCTTTTTTTCAAAATAATCTCCTTTTGTGAAAAATGCTTCTATTATAATAATATTTTGCCTGTATATAGGCTTAGACCTCTGTACAGAGGCTCGACTATGATTTTTGAAAAATTCACATTATTTTCAGAGTTACAACCCATTGAAATAATTATCGGCGGTTTTTTCTTAAAATTTCTCCCCTCTGTTCTCGTAAAACATGGATAAACCCACTTCTAAGCTATATATTTCAAAAATTCTAGTTGAGCTTCTGTACAGAGGTCTGAGCTAAATATTTTTATAATAGAATCATTTTTCACAAAAGGAGAATATTTTGAAAATGGATCATTCTATGTTCATTTTTTGTCAAAATATTGTACTTAAATAATTTTTTATTGTAATATTATTCTTAAATTAATTTTATATACATTTTCTAACCTAAGTGACACTAAATATCATAAATATTATCCATTTATACGCTTTTTCAAAATCACGGTTCCGAACGTAGTCGGATACCTTAATGCAGAAAATAAACCTGCGGTTTTTTAAAGGCATCAATATAATTTTTTTTTAAAAAAAAAAATAATGGAAAGATATATATTTTATTGTTGAAAAAAAACTCTAAGACGTATTACACACACATGTAATATAAAAATTATAGTTTAGAAAAAACTAAAAAAACGGGCTTTTACAGTGAATCGAACGAAAAAGTAAAAAAAATAATTCTTAATATAAGAACAAAATGATTCACGAGAAAATTAATGTCATTGCAGTAAAAGCGTGGGGTGCTCTTTATTAATTGTAATAATTTCTTACTAGTTCTATTTCGAAATGCTGAGTTAGTGTAAAAATGTAGTACAAAGCACATCCCACGCTTTTACCCCAATGACATTAATTTTCTCATGAATCTTTTTATTCTAAGAATTATTTTTTTACTTTTTAGTTCGATTCACTATAAAAGTGTGTTTTTTAGTTTTTTTTTAAAACTATAACTTATATATTTTTCATTTTTAAGTTCGATCTATAATAAAAACGTGTTTTTTTTAATTTTTTTTTTTAGTTTTTTAAACGATCATTTATTGATTGTTGAATTTATCCTTGAGTTGCATATTTGGAAGCGGAATTTTGTGGCTGCTGGAATTAGTCTTGCTCTTCGTTGGAGATTAATTAATTTGTCTGAAGGGTATTTATTCTCTCCGTTTACGGGGCCTCGGATGAGTCCCATATCTTTATATTTCAAAGATTCCATCTCTATAGATATAGATCTAACTAATAAAGGTGTGTTAAGAAGAAATATTATATAAATGTCAATCTCGTATTATCACCTTTTAAACGTATTACTATAATGTTAATTCGTATCATCACTTCTAAACATAATGCTTTATCAAAATAAAAAAAATATATTTAGCAGTTAGAACATAAATTTATCACTTTTTAAACGTATTGCTATTTTGTTAATTCGTATCATCACTTCTAAACGTATTACTTTATAAAATAAAAAATATTTAGCAGTTAGAACATAAATTATTATTATTCACATGCATGAGTCTGTTTTTTAATTTCCATTTTCAGAAAAACTACACACCATCCTACCTTTTTTCACATAAAGAACACTTTTTTTTTGTTCTTTTGTATTAACCACACGCCTATTTGCGGTTTTAGGGTTGCGTCTTAATCTTTTAGTCGTTAAATTTGGAATTAGTCTCCAAATCTCGAAATCCTTAAAATCCTTATTTTTGAGAATCCTGATCAGGACAATGAAACAAAATTGTAAAATTATTGTATTGTTATCGGTGCTTGACAAGTGTGCAAAATTTCGAATTAATCTGACCTTTTAAAGTGGGTAAAAATCGAGTTCAAAGATTCCATTACATACAAGTGAAACTTATAAGAGCTTGTTAAAAAGGTATTAATTCGTATATTATGAGTAAGAATAGGTATACGTTAATTTGCGTGGTAAGTACGAATAAATTATTTTTCGTTTTCTGTTCGGACTGCATTCTTTTATAAATTTCTTTGTATTTTTTAATCATTGCAAAAAATTTTGGTATATTCATTTGATTTGTTGTTGATGGGAAGATTTATAATAACTTATTTTTAAAAAAATTATCAGTGAAAATTTTTTAAAAACCCATACAAGTTAGTGAAAAAATACAATGAATTTGGATTAATTTCTTAAAAATTTAGCGGAATGAATAGTTTGTCTCTTCGATTAAGTTTTGTTAATATTTTGTGCAATAAGTGCTGTGTTAAAAAATTCAACTCACACACATAAACATTGAGCGAAAGTTTTTGTATGAAATTTGAATATTGTTTTTAAAATCAATCATTTCACTTAAACAATTTCTTTTATTCAGAGTAAATGCTAATTTAATTAATGTGTCTGAAAGAAAACAAGATTAATACTTAAATGCAAAAACCATACACACACACACAAAAACGTTTTATTTTAAAAAATTAATTAAATTACAGCAGAACGTCGTTTATCCGAATCAATTGGGATCGGACACCGTTCGAATATGCGATTGTTCGGATAACCGAAAACCGAATGCGATCCATGCAGTATAAAACTGAACACTATACAAATATTGAAAATTATCACATGCGGGAATCGTGCTTGAAGAAAAAGCGAAATAGGTGCAAAATGTCGCAATTTTACTTTTATTGTGGAAAGTAATCACTTATTTTTCACTGTACCATTGTACACCTTCATTTTTTCGCTGCAAGGTCTCTGATTCTTTTGAGCAGCAGTAGTTGAGTAGGATTGCACTCTGATTGTTGTTCGTTCCTCTTCATAGCTGTCTCTAACGCAGAAAATGCGTCAGCATTTGATGGACCCTTGCAACTTTGATTGTAGTTGTTGACGAAAAAAACTGGTTCGGATATTTGACGCTCTGGATAATAAAATGTTCGGATAAACGACGTTCTACTGTATTAGAAAATCCTCAAAAAGATATCGATGTCATGTGAGAAATTAAACCAGCTGTTATATATAGCTTTAAATATGACATTTCGATAAAATGCAAAAAATTTTGAAGAACTTATGAAAATTCCGATGTTTTATCGCTCCTAAAATTTCTGGAAACAATTTACACGTTTGTTTCTTCAATAACAATAGTAAAATTTTTTGTTTACATCTGAAAACTTTTAAATATTTTTAAAATTTAAACGGCAATAGGGAACTTTATATTTAATATATACAGTCGGACCGTGATTTAACGAATTTTTTCTTTTCCCCGAATAAAATGGAGGCAAAAAACCTATTTAACGAAAATAAGCCTCGAATTAGCAAGTTATTTCAACAACTGAAAAAAAAAATATTAGTTTAGATTAGAAAAAAAATTGTATTTTTTCAAATGATATTATCCCTTTAGCACGAAACAGAAAAAGACTTTTCTTTTGAGTAACAAATTTTGACATGGAAAATAAATAAATAGAGGATAAAAAATGCTCAAAGAACCATTTTCGCAACGGAAAATATATTAGGGCCCCTGCAAAGTCAGATTTTGCCATTAATATTAACTAAATTGGTTAAATACGTACTTGGTATCAGTCAGATCTTGGGCCCCCTAGAATGGTGAGAAGGATGCACCTTACGCCACTGCAAAGAGCTGTACCTGTACGATTCATGATTTACGAGAAAAATACGAAACCCAAAATATGACGTCACTTCCGTATTGGTCACATCAGCAGCAGTATTTGCAAATATTTATAAAGGCAGAGGTCCAAAGTGTGTCCACCGTGCATGTCGTGGCTGGCTTGAGCACCCCGAGGAATGGATGAGTGTCCAGTTCGCAGCAGCGCGGTGTCCACCGTAGTACAAGTAGCATGCAGACGCTTCGTTCGTCACAGCATCTCGATACTCCAATTCTTTGAGAATGTCCCACAAGCAGCAAAATCCATTAGTATGAGATCAGGCGATCACGGCGGACATAAAACTGCCGTCAGATTCAGCGACCGGAGTGGACGTTATCCACCCAATCACGGAGAGGAGCACAAAAATGCGCAGGAGCTCCATCATGAGCTATTATGTGCATTATCATTACTTCATTCACCATGCATCGTCCTTTACCGTATTTTTCAAGTAAACTATGGATCGTATAGGTGCAGTTCCTCGGGCATTTTTTTATGTATTCTGAACGAGGAATCTGGCTGTGCAGAGTTTGGGCATTATTTTTGGGACACCCTGTGTGACTTTTTTTTATACTAATCCTCTTGGGAAAATCTTTGGGGCCAGTATTGAGCTATTTCACAGCCAATCCTCTCAAGAAGAAACCTTGATATTCAGATTAGTTAGTAGATTTATAGTGGAGGTTTTGTAATCGCGAGGAAGAAGGAGTAAGGAAGCTGATATACTGAACGCCGTGAGCTGATGGTAAGGATTTAAACTTAGAAGCGTAACTATAGAACGGGCTTTAGCGAGTCAAAGAAATTAAGGAAGATTGAGATTCACGGGATAACGTTACTTAAAGTTAAGCGGTTAGGATTCCAAGTGCTTATTTACATAGAATTTAGGGTTACGCTATATCACTCCTGATTTCCTTCCTATAGTAAGACTGTGAATATTTGAATTGATAATAATAATTTGATTTTATTATAGCTAGCTTGGGTCATCAATCATTACCTTCCACAAATCTAGGTCGAGTAGATGAAGTGATGGTACCTCCAGGTCGGGGGTAACACACCTGTATAGTTATCTTTTCTTGTTTACAATTTTTATTTGTTTGTGGATGTTCAAAGTCGAACTAGATTTCGCTAACTTGGGCTTCAGTTTATTCCATTTTAAATGAACATTGCACACAAATTAAATGATTGATAAAAACCCTTTAAGAGTAAAAATCGCGCGTTTTTATTACACCCAAATGAAATAAACATTTCAGCATGCAGTAAACTAATTCTTCTCTGAAATGTAATGGCTAATATGTGCATAGATATAATACTAAAGATAATGTCCAGCGAAAAACAACTTGAAAAAATCTTACACATATAAACAAATCAAAATAATTGAAGTAATTTATTTTGAGTTAGATATAGTAATATGCATTGTAATAAATTATTAATAATCTGGGTCAACTTTCTTTATATATATCATTCACAATGTATTCGTTGACGTTCAACAAATTAACAATCCTTACGAAAATTAATCGTAACTAAACTACTAATTTTCATGAATAGTATAATTAAAATCATTTTAAATAGTTTGTGCGGCTCTACAAGAATTAATGATTGGAAAACACGCATTCGATGGTGGGGAATACGTTTCAGAAGGAAAATCTGTAAAATAAGCCAATGAAACATATATATTGTTTATTTATTTATTTTTTGCTTATGCATTACGCTCACAGGAATTGCTACTTACGCAGCAGTTAGGAACTGAAACATATTAAAATATTAGAATTTTAGTTTCCTTTCTATGCTTAAACATTTTGAACATTCTTCGTAAACATTTTGTACTTTAATTTTATAAAGATCTTCCAAAAGATAACACGAAAAATAATTTATACATTTTGCGCAATTTTTAATTCCTTGTTGCTGCTATATTTGAAATACTTTTTTTGAATTAGGTCCATAAAATAGATTTATTTCATGTTAGTTAAATTATTGTGCAATTGATTGTATACAAACTACAGTAAAATATTTTTTCTTATGTATAAATCTGAATTTTTCGTATATTTGTGGTGGTGGGACTAATCCCCGTATCTGGTCTACTGAAACTAGACCAGATCCATGAGCCCATATTTATATTTATTTGAGATGTATACACACAAATCTGCACATTTTTGATCATATAGTTCCAAAATTTTGTATAGATTCGCTGATGTTTCAATAGAGCCGTGGGCATATTTTTGAGATTTTAAATTTTCTTTTTAACTTTAGTGTTCTATTAGGCCTACGGACTCTAAATTTGGCAAGGACGTTTCTTTTGTTGAGTAGATAACCAGTTAAAGACGGGTTTTCCAGAAACAGACTTCTTAGAGATGGGTTATCTTATTAATAAATTTATTATGTTTTAGAAATTCAAGTCCTGTTATGTTTAAATCGAGGGGGAGGGTTATAAAAAGTTTTTGAATACAATTGAAAGCTTAATGCTAAAACTTAGAAATCCCAACTTAAAAAGGCATGTACAGTCATACACTGTCATGGAATGCCCAGCAAAGTGGGTTGGTAATGGCTACTATAAAATAATACTTATTTTCAATCAGTGGCGCACAAGGGGAGGGTCCTGGGGTCCAGACCCCCAAAACCTTGACTTTTTTCCGATTGGTTATAATTCTAAGTATATAATACGTAAAATTTAATTAAATATTTGTTATTAATGATTAATTTTATTAATTAATGCTAATTATTTATTCAATAATTAGTTTTTTACTGTGCTTTGTTCCTGAAAATCGACAAAATAAAAAATAGAATGATACAAGAATAATGAACTTTCAACCCCGGACCCCTTGAAAAATTCCTGTGTGCGCTAATGTTTTCAATTCCTACTATTAGTTCACTCTCTCCCTATATATATTTTTTGTATAAATATAAATCTTGTTCAAATTTTTAGTCGTTAATAAAATACTTTTTATTCATCCATTCAAATTCAAATACATTTTTTTAAACTTGTAGGGATGACACTTGATGTTAATACAGTTTTTTCAAATATTAATTTATTAATTTAATTTTATTTTTTATTTTAAATTTATTATGCGTTATTTCTGACGAAGTTAGATTTTTCTGCAACCACTGGCGCCAGTAAGTTTCTCTAACGAAGTAGGAATTGACTTAAATTTTTTTATATATATTTCTTGTTTTTATAGTTCATTGTTAATTTAAATTTTTTAAAAATGCCTTCTAAAATTATTTTTCTTGCAAATATTTTCTATGTATAGGTGTCCCTAGTGTAAAAATCGAAGTCCAAATTCTAGTAAAACTCATTAAGGTATCCGACTACTTGCGACAACTTTTTTTGATAAAATAGAGATATGGAGATTTTTTTGTGATTTTTAGATTTATTTAGTATATTTTAAGGAAAAAGTCCTAAAATTGAAAACAAATTTTTTATTATTATTATTATTAAAATGTGAAAAAATTGATGAAAATGTACAAAAAAATTACATAAACGGGGCCCGCTCTATACAAACGTTTTATGAACAAATTCTAAATTTTTAAATTTTAATGTGTTACTTTGTTATTCCTGTTTAAAATGACCTTCAGGATAAGAGATATTTTAGTTTTTACAAAAACTAGAACACTTTATCTTAGTGATTATATGAAATTGCTTTAAAAACAGTGATTATATTCACATTAAGAAGGATTGTAAATTTTGAAATAAAACAGTGATTGATAAATCTGAAGATCAAAACACTTTTCTGTTATACGGAACATACACAGAAAATTTCAGCAAATTGTTTTAAAAACTTTTTGAGCAATTGCTGTCCCCGTTTGAGCTTTTCGAAAAAAACACATTTCGAGTAAAACGCATTTTAAAGTTTGACATCTTGTGTAAAGTTATGGCATCTGCTTTTACTAAAACACTTGAAGTTTTTGTTCTAGAGAATGGAAAATAAAAAACTTGGTATTTTTATTAAGCTAATAAGATGGCCTATAAAATAAAATCATAAGAAAAATTTGTCAATTTTTGAAAAAAAATCATGATTTTAGGGTAGTCGGATACCTTAACAAGAAAAAAAATATTACGACAACAAAATAGCTTACGTTTATGCTCCAATTTAGTTACTGATACATATGTAATAACTTAGATTAATTTTACTCAAAATTAGAACCTTATTTATTTATATATAATTCATAAATCTGAATACCGTCGAGAACGTCGTTTATCAGAACATTTATCATCCAAAGCGTCAAATATCCGGACCGGGTTTTTGTTTTTTGTTTTGTCAAACATGTACGTTTCCGAACATTGCAATGCTCAACAGTTGTTTCGCGTGAGGCCAAAAGTAACGGGAAAACCCAAGGTCAAGGATATTTGGGGAATTTCAGTTGCCTGATTTGGTAAACATTTGCACGGAGTATTGGGTCAGTTTGATTCCAAGTGAGAGAGTGTATACGTGCTCTTTTGTTGAGTTGTGAACTGCTGTGTCTTCCAATTCAAAACAAAAGCGCAATGTCTTGAACATAGAGACAAAACTTGAAATATTGAACAGTCTCGTGAAAGTAGCAAGAATCCATTAAAAACTGATGCATTTTCTGCGTTAGAGACAGCTATGGAGTGGTATGAACAACAATCAGAGTGCTGTCCTACTCAAGTACTACTGCTCAAGAGAATCGGAGAACTTGCAGCGGAAAAATGAAGGTTTACAATGATACAACGAAAGATAAGTGATTATTTTCCACAATAAAGGTAAAATTGCGACATTTTGCACCTATTTTGCTTTTTCCTCAAGCACGTTTCCAGCATATGATGATTTTTAATAATCGTACAGTGTCCGGTTTCATATACTGCATGGATCGCATTCGGTTTTCCGTTATCCGAACAATCGCGTATTCGAACGGTGTCCGGTTCCAATTGATTCGGATAAACGACGTTCTACTGTATTTCGAAACACGCATTATTTCGTCTCGCTCTAAAGCAGCGGTTCTTAAAATTTCGATCGCCGTGGTCCCCTTCATGTATGAGGGTGACATCGCAGACCTCCAAGATCCCTGACTTAAATTCTTGATCAAAATACAAGTTCT
Organism: Trichonephila inaurata madagascariensis; assembly: GCA_019973955.1. Classification (NCBI taxonomy): domain Eukaryota; kingdom Metazoa; phylum Arthropoda; class Arachnida; order Araneae; family Nephilidae; genus Trichonephila; species Trichonephila inaurata. The sequence goes on from BMAV01022027.1 coordinate 137,880, forward strand.
GGTAGAGTTTTTTCATTGGGGACAATGTAGTGATCTAGTCTAGTGTGGCACATCTTTCAGTTTTTCCAAGAGGCCTATCAGAGTCTGTAAAAGAAGGAAATTTCAGCTTTACTAGTTACCACAGTGCCATCTACCCCCACCATTGTTCAGTTGAGCGTCGTTTGTGTTCTGTGTAAGACTTGTTTTACAAAGTGCATGTTCTGTGTGCTGGTTCTTAACTAAGAACAGGAAAATGAACGAACAAAAGATCAATTTAAAGTTTTGTTTTAAGCATGGTAAGACACCGACAGCAAAAAGAGCCCGCATAAGCTGGGCTTAACCAGATTTTCTGGTTATAAATTTCGATCCGCCAGTGCCAAGGGGGCCCGTAGATCTTCTACGCCCAGGGCCCGAAATGAGTTTAAATTGACACTGATATAGTACGTAAAATTTAATTTTGTTTTTAACAATTTATTTTATTTATTAATGCTAATTATTAATTTAATAATTTGCTTTTTATTGTTTTTCGTTCCCAAAAGAGCATGCTGATGATGTATTGAGGTATGATACTAAAATGGTGGACTTTTGACCCTGGATCCCCCCATTCTGAAAATTTTTTGTGCGTGCCACTGTAGAAAGGGTACGTTTTTGGTGCAAGTCAGGCTTTTGGCCCCACGCAAAAAAAAAGCAGGGGTATACGTTACACCACTGAATGGCTCGAGAACTTGAACCCGCGACTCGACAAAGCCAGCCATGAGTTCGTGACCGCGACCACTCAATTACCAAGGTCACATGACGGTTAGCTAAATAACAAATGTTGAACATATGACAAATATTTCTGAAATTTTTTCCCTCATACCGAATCAAATTTTTGAACTATCAGCCCCTTTGTTTCTTATTCAAAGGAAATCCCAGTTATTTTTTGAGAAGTCAAGTTCATTTCTTTTTAAAAAATTAAAACTTGAGGAAAATCTCACGAACATTTTTCCTTCAACGACAAAAAGATTCCAAACACACAATTGCAAATTTCAATTACACCTATACTTTTATTACCAGAAACAGAATTACCTCTTTATGAACGGAAGAAAATGCAACGATCCAAAACTTCCCAACATAAAATAAAATATATATATATATCATTCAGCAGACTTTTCACCTCAAAACTCCTCCACACCATGACTAAACACCATTTTTTTTGTTTTGTTTTTCCCTCTGTGCAGAGAAAGATCCCATTGCGAAACCCAATCCACGTGTAGCGAGCTTATCTTACGAAATCCCTCCTTTTGCATCATCACGCAATGAATACCTGACCCCTTTTCCCTACTTTGCGATCAACCAACAGATCCAAAACGTTCGCTCTATCCACCGCCACCGCCCTCTGCCTCCTCCATCCCGTACCCTTTCTACTACCTTCTACCTCTCCCGCCGCCGCTCCCTTCCCACCCTCACACCATCTGTCACTCTCACAGTCTATCTATCTTTTCCCTCTTCGTCTCATTTCGACTCTTCTCTTCGCTCGCTTCTGCGGCGTTCGCTCTCTCCACCCACCTCCCCTCTCTCTTCTCTCTCTGGAAGAGACTATCTCGTACCCCTCCCTCCTCTCCCCCTCTAAGAACCAACTGCGTAGGAGAGATTCGATTAAGTGTCCATAGGTGGCGCTGCGTGCAGGGTTGCCTTCGCTCCCTTGGATGTCTGTGTGAGGTTGGAGGGGTTTCTCATTACGGTACGCGAGCCGGGCCGGAGCGGCCGGCCTGGTTCGCTGGTTGGGGAGGAAGGGAAGGATGTAGCGATGTGCACGGCGATTAGTTTCGCCATGTGCGCACAATAAAATTAGTTTTTTCTTCCTTTTTTTTTTTTGCTAATAAAGATTTGCTTATTTTTTACGTTCTAAGAACAAAATAAATATTTCAAACAAGTTGAATCTCAGTTACATTAAATCCAAAAAATAATTCGCAGACCCTTAAATAAATTCGATTATTGACAGTGGCATACACAAGGGGGACTCACCCCCCAATAATAGGGGTCTGTGTACACCATTAGTTATTGATCTGTAAACTTTGAATTAAGTTATATGCAACTTATACACAATGTAGAGCAGCGGTCGCGGACCACTAATAGGATTTTTTAAGTGTTAAATATATTTATAGAAAAAAAAATTGTGATTTAAGAACACAATATCAATGCATCTTAAAACATAACTTAGCGTGCTAAGTGAGTATGTTCCATATTTTTCTGGGGGCCAGCGAGGCTGCGGTAGCCGAGTGGTCAAGGTATCGGACCATGGCTGGCCTTGTGATGAGTTCGAGCCCAGTACCACTAAAAACCCGTCGTGTAGGGGAGCGATGCACGTTAAATCTGTCGGGAGCTCAAACGTCCTCCCGTTGGAGTGATATGTTAGTTAGGAGAGACAGGGGTGCCAGCTCGGGTGTCGTCCACGTTACTTGACCATGGTTCAAAATAACGTGGTCCGTCGCCAAAAGCCCTCGAGTAGCTGAACAGTGCGACGTTAATATTCACTCACTCGGGACCAGTGAAATTTTCTCACGGAGCACTAGTGGTTCACAGACCACTGATGTAGAGGATGGCGTAAGGAAGAATATTACGACTGCCTGCTAAGTCAGGTTTTACCTTTAATATTTTATAAACTGGTTAAATACATACTCTTGGCTTCATCAAGTCTTTGGACCCCAAAAATGCGGGGGTGTCTGTCACGCCGCGCACCCGTCATGAATCAGTGTTGTGATTCGTAGAATTTTAATCCCTTAACATGCACGATCGAGTTATTGCGAGCGCGCTTAACTGGCCTTATTGTGCACAAACGAGATAATTCGTGTGGAGTTAGTTGTATTTTATGCTGTTGTAATTTTCGCACTCGAATATAAGTGATATCCGTCTGCACTCGTGAGACTGAAAGCGATCTGTCTTCGTGATTTTATAAATTTAGATAAATACTATAAAAAAAAGTATTCTTTCATTTGCTACTCATCAGCATTTGGAACGCATATGTTTCGTATAAAAAGATTTAAATTTAGAATTTAGAAGCAAATTAGTAGAAAGTCTTATACAGAGTTATCATTGCGCCACACGTATAAAAAAAAGAAAAGAGTTTTTTTAGATCTCGGAATTCTATGATTAACAGAACGTCATTTTTCCAGTTTTGTTCCAGATGCTCCCACACGATACTGTGCGCTGTGTGTTGAGCTAAAAGGGGATAGCAAAGGAAAAAGAGAGAGAGTTGTTCCATGTGTAATAATTGAAATGTCGGACTGTGAATTGCACTTAGCTTCCAATATGTCCGACAAAAGAAAATTTTGAATAATTTTTGCTATTGCTATGTAAATGCTATTATTATTACTTCAGCTGAAAAAGTATTAATAAATATTTTTAAAAATGTGTTTTTTCGAAAAGAAAGATTATCAAAGTCGATTTATGTGCGAGATTGTGAGATTCGGCTCTTATCCGCAATTTGGAACCAAATCCGTCATTAAACAAAAATTTTAATTCATTTTTTATTTTATTCATTTATTTTTCAATTTCTACTATTAGCTCACAATCTCTATAAAAAAATTTATTTATTTATTTATCTTGGTGGAATTTTCCACGATAAAAAAAAATTTTTTGTCTCCATTGAGCTGAACCCTTTTATATACAGGTTATTTTGAATGACAAAACAATAATTTAATTATAATAATTTAAAAAAATTATTTTTTAAAAAAAATTTTTAAAATTAAAACAGCCACGTTAAAATTTTTTTGACTTGGCAAAACTTGAAAAGGATTTTTCACGTTTTAAAGATTAGATAAACTGAAATTTTAAACAATTTTTGGAAAAAAATACTTAATATAATTAAAAAATACCACAAAATTTTAATTCGGTTTATATTAATTGTAACTATTTAATAAAATGTAGCTAAAATAAAATTTTTTTTGTTTATCAAGTAGGAATTACTTAATTTTTTTTTATTTACGTTTTATTTTATTTTATTTATTATTTATTTTTTGGCCCAAAAACACCGTTTTCAGGGGAACGTTTTTTAAACGAGGCTTGTTTCCCTTCTGATTTGTTAATGATCGGGAAAAAGGAAAATTTTATACCCGAAAAGCTTGGGAAAAAGGGAAATTTCGAACGATGTCAACTGGAAGGGAGCTTAATTGAGATGCCCCTTGTCCAGCCTGGTCTGTCCCAAAACCGGTTTTTTTCGGGGGGGGAGGGACAAAAATTCCCATTACTCTGATATCATATCCCAAAACGCCACCCAACATTTGTTTTTGATTTTGTCGATTGTCGGGAATAAAAAGCAGCAAAAAATAAATTATTGAATAAATAATTAGCATTTATTAGAAAAAAAAAATTTAACAAATACCAATTAAATTTTACCAACAAACGTATGATTATAATCAAAAAAAGTCGGGACCCAGAGATTTTTCCCCCTTTGGGCGCACTGTTGGCCTAATCCCCCGCAATATTCAATAATTTAACGAAATGGGGCCTTTGGTCAGCTGGTTTGTGCCTGGGTTTTTTTTGAGATGGTAAATTTGACATTTATTTTTTTCAAAACCCCATGAACAAATATTTGACAATGCATCATGCACTGTCTATGTTAAAGATTTTCAGGGAGGGGCCTTCTTTTTTATAGGGGGCCCCCGGGGTAGAGAAAAGATCTAAGACATCCCTGGCTCTAAGATGTGTTTTTTTTTAATAAAAAAAATTATTATTACTTTACCGGGTTTTTTTCCCCCTTCAAAATAAGAGTGCGTCAAGGGGTTAATAATTCGCCTGTCGAAACTACTCGCAACTTCGCGTTTGAAAAATTTACGGCAAAAAAAATTAAGGTCCATAATTTAATTTGAAATAGTGTTAGTGGTTTTACAGTTGATACTTTCATTTTTTCTTCAAAATATCAACAGTGGATTGGTTTAAATTGTACGTAACCCCGACGACTCAAAAACCAGTGAAAAACAAGGGGGGGTCCTTGGGGATCCTGACCCCCCCCCTCGATTTTTTTTTCCGATTGATTATAATTCTAAGCATATAGTACGTAAAATTTAATTAAATATTTGTTATTAATGATTAATTTTATTAATTAATGCTAATTATTTATTCTATAATTAGTTTTTTACTGTGTTTTGTTCCCGGAAAACGACAAAATCAAAAGGAGCATGATACAAGAAGGGTGAACTTTCGACCCCGGAACCCCCCCTCCCTTAAAAAATTCCTGTGCGCGCTACTGCTCAAAACTCATATTAAAATTTAAACAATGCAATAGTGGATAAAGTGTCGTCCTTGTCATTAGCATCGTTTTTTTTTTTATAAATTACGAAGAAAAAAAAGGAGGGGGAAAAAAGGAAAAGAAAGAAAAAGAAAAGGAGAATGCTAATAAATTGCGCGCTTTAGTTGAAGAATGACGGTATTTTTTAGCAAATCAAATACTTTCCCACTGAATCTGCAAAAATATTTAACGGTGAAAAACACGAAAATTATTCATACTGGCATATAATTCTTGTGAATTATTCTTCCAAAATTTTGAAAGGGACTTTGCTTTCTTTCCGTGAATTTTCAATTTATGATCATTTGGTGGCCGGTCGATTCTCCTACTCTCAGGAAATTTGTTTGCTTTGATAACAGGGGTGAACAGTGCCTCTTAGTGTTCTGTAACCGCGGTAACCTAGTGGTCATGGTCATGGACTCGTAGCCAACGTGTCATGAGTTCAAGCCAAGTGCCACAGAATACTCGCTGTGTAGAGGCGTTCATGCACGTTAAATCTGTCGAGGCTCAAAATCCTTCCGTTGATGTGGTGTGGAAGTTCGGAGAGAGGGTACCAGCTCAGATGTCTCTATCGTCACTTTACTGTGGTTCAAAATTACCAGGACTTTCATAGTTTATATTTATGTTGCTTTTGATGTATTTGCAATAATGCTGAAATAATATATATATTTTTCTCCTCTCTTAACCCTTTATGTTCTTTATTATTATTTTCAGCTTTGTATGTGTGTACCTTGCAGTAACATATGTATTTCGTTTCATTTACCTTTAATTTGTAATGTGTGCTGGGGTCCGGGGTCGAAAGTTCACCATTCTTGTATCATGCTCCTTTTGATTTTGTCGATTTTCGGGAACAAAACACAGTAAAAACCTAATTATTGAATAAATAATTAGCATTAATTAATAAAATTAATCATTTATAACATATACTGATTAAATTTTACGTACATTATACTTAGCATTATAATCTATTGGAAAAAATCAGTTTTGGGGGTCTGCCCCCTTTGTGTGCGCCACTGTGTGACGTCTCTCGCGTTCTTCTTATAACATAACTCCTACGTTCTTTGACGGCCACGATTAATGGCAAAACTTTTCCAACCCAATACCAAGAAGAGAAACAGGGCGAAAATGCAAATAAGATATACTTAAAAGGATAGAGGGTTTAGTGAATGGGACGGCAATCTTAGAGAAACTTAGTGCAGAACAGTTCGGAACAAGTGTTAGACGACCTACAACCAAGGAAGAAGGATACGCTCATCTTCATTAAAAATATTAATTATAAGAAGATTAATAGGGCCTCGGTATTTTTTATCTACAAGTAACAGAATAGGAGAGTCTTCAACCAAGGTAGGAGGGTTACTCAATAAAAGGGTAATATTTGTATAGGGAAGTTAGATTAGGCAGATAATTAAATATAATTAAGATAAGTGATCTAGTTGTGCGATCTGACTTGAATATTCAGTTTAATTTGTGGCTTATTCTCACTTAAAGAAAGTTGTTATTTAGAATTAAGTAATTTGTTATTCTTAATAAAAGTTGTGTTAAGAATTACAAAATGTCTCATCTTTTAGATAATCCCACACCTCTAGCTTACGCGGATCCAACAAGACATAGCTATCGCAGGATGGCTATGTCACAACTGGTGCTACCGAATAAAATGTATACTATGATTTTGCTCAATAAATATTGAACAATAAATATATATATTTGCTCAATAAATATTCGTAGTTTCCCAGGGGATCGTTTTGTTACTCTAAACCTCTTTCAGGTGAGCTCGGTACCCTCGGGTACTCCCCCAATAGCCTTCTTCGGATTGCTTTGTAGGGCGATGTTAATATAAAACACTCACATATTCACGCCTTAGAATGTTCTAGCAATTCAAACCATCCATTTTCTACTTGTTGTTGTTGTCTCTTATGCCATCTGATCTCGACTGAGTCAGATCCTGGCTCCCGAAACTCACCATGGTATAGGGTTAGATGCACTTCTGTCGTTAGCCGTTATTTTGAACACCGTACAGGTGAAAGTACAATTTAGCTCGGTTCCACCCCAATTTTGAGGGAGAACACCCTGGGAGGAAAGGAGGTCAGGAGCTTCCCATCTCTCTTCCCCTTCCATCAACCTCAAGAGAGGACTTGCGGCTCGATGGCTATTTAGAGTGCCACCATGCCGCAGAGGCAGCATACTTTTACAAAGATATATACCTTCTTCGGAATTCGAACACAGGCCCTACGGCACAGCAGTCAGCGTCGCTAACCACTATACAGGATGGGCGACTCTTTTGTGCTTTTTCAGCATTTATACAGAGTTTTATTTGGAATATAAATGCGTTTTTTCTTTATAAAAATTTCTCGGAATAGATTGGTCAAATATAGACCGAGCTTCAGGAGAATCATATAACTAAACCAAACTAATTATTTTGTTATAACCCTCTAACAATTGCTTAATTTTCAATTTTTAAGTATAAAAGATTTAATTCATTTTGATTTGTCTTCGCACTAGAATAGTTGCCGGAACGAAAACAGGGACGGGCCCCCCGGTTGGGCCCGACCACAAAAGACCCCCCGGGGAAAGGGGACGAGCCGGTCGAGAGTCAAACGTCCTTCCTTTGGTGGAGCTGAAACGTCCCCCCCCTAACGCCCAAACCCAACCCCCCCAAGGGGAGGAACACCACCCCCTGGCGGGTAAAAAACGGACGGGGAACCGGCGGGAACTCGGAAAATCCAGCTAGATCCGAACCACCACTGGCTCCCACTCCCCTTTTGGGCGAGGACCACTGGTTTAAAGTAATGGACTCTCGTAGCCAAGGGTCTCTTCAAGTTTTGTTTTTCCAGAAACCGGTGATTGATCGATTACCGATTAACGTCTTACTTCGAAGCAAAATGAGGATTATTGGCTACAGTACTCGTAAATTTAATCCACAGTCAAGTAACGAGGATGGCACTTCACCTGACACCCCACTCTTTAAATTTCGACACCGACATAAGGGCTTTGAGCTCAGATAAATATAAGGTGCATCTTTAAGGACACCATTACTCAAACTCATTGCTCGAAAGAAGCCGTTCTCGAGTTCACGACCATGACCAATTGCCTACCGCATTCACTCCAAAACTTCTCATATAATAAGGATAGATTTTCTGGCAAAGTCCCCAAAGGCTTGTGGAATCTTGGGAAATGGAGTGTTATTCAAATCCCTCGTCCATGGTTCAAAATTGCGAGGTCCGTCCCCATATTACGGTTGGTTCAAGAGGGGTGAAATATTAAAAAAGGATAAAGTTTAAAAGTATTGTGCAAAATTCGAAATGAATAAATGCAACATTTAACTCTTTAACTGCCGCCAACGTATATATCCGTCTCACTCAACTATTGCGTTAAGTGCCTTGGACGTATAAAACGTTTTTTTCCCGAAAAAAAATTTTGCGTTTATCTGAAGACTTTGAAGCCCAGCGGCGAGTGGTAGTGCATCCCCTTCCCCACCCAATCCAAAATTCAAACCTGGGGGGCAAGGTTGACTCAGCCTTTCACCCCTTCGGGCACAAAATTTAAATATCAAGCTTTTTGGGATCTTAAACTTGGGGGGTTTCGCATGGACACCCCCCGACCAAATCGTCATCCCCCCCACCCATGGCCCGGGTTCAAAGGGGCACAGAAGCCTTGGCCATATGAACTGCGCCAGAGTTAATTTTATCTATAAAACATTCCCCAAAGGTTCGGGAATCAAAAAAAATCGGAGTGTTTTGAAAAAGGGTTTCTTATTTCAAAAAAAGGGTTATCTAGGTTTTTTTTTCTACCAAAAACACAGCATACGCCCCATTTAAAAATATGGTTGGGGAGCAAAAAGCATTTTGTCAAGGGGTTAAAAATAAACAATTTTAAATTAAATAGTTGTTGCCCAAAGGGGGTCCTTCTTAATGCTATCATGTATTATACAAAAAAGCTTAAATTCCGATACGTTTTGGAACCTGATTTTTAAAGGAAAATGATATTTTTTATTTTGTTACCCGATTAAATTGTATAAAAAAAAGGACATTATGACAAAAAAATTTTTAAATTAATTTTTGGCAAAAGAACTTGAAAAATTTTTTCAAAATATTCTCCCTTTTTTAAAATGTTTTATTGTAAAAAAGCCCCTATATAGCTCAGAACTCTTAAGGGGCCCCTAAAATTTTAAAAAAACATATTTTTTTCAAGACACCAATTGAAATAATTTTTGGCATTTTTTTTTAAAATTGTCCCCTTGTTTCGTAAAATACGGAAAACCCACCTTTTAAATTATATATTTCAAAAAATTTAGTTGAGCCTCTGTACAGAGGTCTGAGCTTTGCAAAAATATTATTATAAAGAAATTTTAAAAAAAATTTTGAAAAAGATTATTCCGAGCCAAAATATTTATTTTTAAAAAAAAAATTTGTCAAAACCTTAAAAAAATGAACAACTAATGTAAAAATTCTGTTTTTCCCTTTAGCTTTTTAAAAACATGGTTCCGGGGCGTAGTTTATACCAAAAGTCAAAAATCAAAAACAGTTAAAAAAATAATTTTTGAGGTTTCCAGAATATATTTACTACACAATGAAGTATTTCTTTTAATTACCTGTTTTTTTAGAGGGAAGAAACGTGCTGTTAGTGGCGGAATTTTAATTTATGAGATTTTTCTACAATTATAAATATCATTTTTTTTTTTTACAAAAGCCACTCCGTGATGCATAGTGAAAGAAATTCTAAAATAATATAAAGCAGCTTTCTTCAATACAGTAAAAAAGAAAAGAAAAAAATGTTCTGCAAATTACAGGGATTGCTCGGTGCTCCTTTGCCCCTTCCCTACAATACTGATCAATTCATATTGATCACTGGCTTTAAAAGGTCATTCACCGCCGAGTTTTCTTACAATAAAGACACTTGCTCCAAGGGTCGTGGGTTCCAATCTTGGTTCAATTAAAAAGTGTCAGTTGAAAATAAGACCTTCCTGTTCATTTAAGCTTTCTTTTGTGAAAAGGTGTAATGTAGGGGTTCTTATACTGTGGTGCACGGATCCATTGGGGTCCACGGAGTCTCATGTAACGTTGAGATTTCTCTCTTTTATAGATTCTGAAAGGCCTCGTGGAAAAATTGAAAGGTGTGCCATACTAAACTATGCCACTAAATTGTTCCCAATGATGAAACATTACTAGAATATGAATTTTGATCAAGAATATTAAGTCGGGGAGGGATGTTCAAAATCTTGGGGGTCCGCGATGTCACGCTAATACATAAAAGGGGGCCACGGTAATCGAAAGTTTAAGAACAGCTGGTGTAGTGTACCAACTCGGATGTCGTTTCCGGTATTTTATAGGTTTGACATTAATGACTTGTTTTAGAACTTTGGTGTTAAATTAAGTTGAAAATACGAGTAATAATAAAGGGGAAACTTAATTCGTTAATTTTTAAATAACTATGCGTTTTTGTATACAATAATACTCCCAACGTGAAAATTCTTACACTATCCACCTGTGACCGCGGTAGGTTTATGGTCAAGGAAACGGACTCCTGACTGGCGGGTCATGAGTTCGAGTCTTGAACCGCTGAAGACCTGCCGTGTGGGGAAGCGATGTACGTTGTCGAGAACTCAAACGTCCCCCGCCGCAGCCGGCAGGGGTGAAAGTCACCGTCCCGCCCCTGGACCGAGCCCTCAAACTTACGAGTCCTATCCCCCAAAAGCCCTCGTGTAGCTGAATAGTGTGACGTTATTATTCACTCACTCGCAACGCCCATCTGCCATGTAGAGGAGTTGACGCATGTTAAATCTGTCGGGGCTCAAAGCCCTCACGTTGGCGTGGTGTGGTGCCTTCGGAAAGAAGTGCTAACTCAGGTGTCGCTCTCGTCACTTGACCGTGATTCAAAATTACGAAGTTCGTCGCCCATTGCCCTCATGTTGCTTTATAGTGCTACATTTATATAATTCCCGCTCTCTCACTGTGAACAGTTACAGATAAAAAATTTAAAAAAAATTATCGTAGGTAAGAAATTACGAGTTCACAAGCGTTCTCGTGTTGTAAATTTTTAGGTATAACAAATAGGGCAATAAAATATACACAAAAAAAAAGAAGGTAGATTGTATTTTATTTTATTTATTTTTTGCCTCTTGTTTTTATACATTACGCACCTGATTTTTATTTTGTCTTATTTATTTGGGACGGGGAAAAAATACCTGAAACGAAATTAATTGTTGCAATAGTTACTTCGAATTCCATTTCAATAAATAAATTAGTTTTGCAAACTTTTCTTTGACCCGTTCTTTTTGTACTCCATAGTATTCTTAAATTTGAAGAAGAAAAAAATGCTCAGATTGTGTTTTAATGGTTATTCATTGATATTTCCAACAGATTTATTAAATTAGCAATATTTACAGAACGTTTCAAAGAATCTATAAACTTTTCTAATTGTTATTATCCGGTGTGACGTTTAGGAAAATTGATGGGTAGCGTAACAATTAAGAAATTAAATAATTGATTTATTATGTCCAGAGCTATTATTACTTTAAGTGCATTTTTGGTTACAAGTTATTCAAACTAGTCACTATTTCCATTATACGGAATATGCTATTTGTGAAGGAGGTGGCAAACACAACCGTTCTTTCGAGTGTTTCAAAAGAGACTGTCCCTCCACTCTCTTGGGACGGGGCAGTCACCCCTTGCACCTAGAATTTCTCTTCGGGTTCCAGTTCGCAGGTGGAGTGATGTTTTTCTCACGGCCATCGGTTGTAGGTGTGATATCAGATGAAAGGATCCCGCAATATTTTAAGGATGCACGTGTGGATATGGACACGTAATGCTATCTACATAAAGACGCAGCTGCGTGGCGGAAAAACTTTACACCAGTTATTCAACGAACCAAGACCAGCCGCACCGGTTGACACTGAGTGATCATGTTCGCAAAATCGTGAATAGAGTTGTTTCTGTCGAGTTGTGGATTCGAGTTCTAGGGCCAATGAGGATTCACCATGTAAAGGGGTTGATGCACGGTAAATTTGCTGAGGCTGCAAGTCTTCGCGTTGGCATGGTGTGGCAGTTTGCAGAAGACCGGTAACCGAATGCCGGGTAGGTTGTAACCTAGGGCCCCTGTTTGTAGCTGTGGTAACATCGTGGACGGGTAGCGTGATGATGAACTAACAGCAAATTGTAGAAATAAAATTTAATTTTATTTGCTCAAGTAAAAAATTATTAATAATGCGATATGGAAATGTCTCTTTGCGCCAAGTCGGTATAACAGTCTCTTTCAGATGTTGGAGTTCATTCTCCCACATATCTCTGCATTGTGCGAAGGACGCTTCCCCATAGTTCTGTAGGTCGGTAGATAGCTTCTTCAACACCGCAGGCGTTCATCCTCTTATCTCTCCTCTTACTCCAGAAAAATCCGCTTTCGTTTCGAATCCGATGTCTATCTCTGATCTCCACTCTCCTATCTCCGATCCCTGCTCACCAAAAAATGATCATTTTAAATTGCAGGGGATGGTACACTACACGCCCCTCGTCATTTCTCATTGGACGGCCCACAAAAGTCTGCACATGGTCCTCGGACTCATTAGCGCCCTATAGGCACGGACCTAACAATCGCTCTCTCTGGTCCTTGCACCGGTGCCAGTTGGTTCGTCCACACATCTGGACACTTTGTCCACCACACCGCCATTGTTTCGTGAAGCCATTCTCCCATTCCCCTGAGGCGTCAATCTCCTCAGTCATACAGGCCTCGTCAATTGTCACATGTTGGGGACTCTTTTGTGTCTATTATGACTTACAGACATACTGTCGTTGAGGGCCCAAAGCCAAATAATAGACAATGACCCCGAAGCCACATGTGCTGTCTCTGACCCCCAAGCAAGCCACCTGCTCTAATCTATCAACCTAGACCTGAATGGACGGTTGTGGGTCGTTTCTCCCCGTTGTAGCACTGTAAAATTTTACGTTAAATTTCCGGGCATTCAATCAAACGTCATTTTTTGCTTTCATGGGGGGCGTCAAAAAAAAATTAATTAACCATCGGGAAAAAAGGGCCGACTTTTTCTATACACACCAGGGAAAATAAACCTTTTAGCGTCCCTCGTCAACGGACTTTTGTTTCCCCCTCTTTTCTTTTTTTGACAAAAAAGGAAAAACAAAATTGTCAAAGGGGTTTTTTTTTAAAAAAGAAAACTCAAAATTCCCTCTCTCACGCCCCGGGTTAAACATGTTGATTCAACTCTTGAATCGTTTGTTGTTACCTCTCTTTTTTCCTCGCCGATACCCAGAGGGGAATGTATTCCCCAGATGGCATCTTCTTCACAGTGATCTAGAGAAGAGACACACCTGTTTTAATGGCTGTCCATTCTTTTGTTTTCTCTCACATGTGGCCCTGATACACTTGTGGGAACAAGAGTGTCGGCCTTTTGTGAGGAAGAAATGCCAAGGAATGTGTTACCACTGTTAAAGTGACAGGTCAATTTATAGACCCTCCATACGGTTTACGAGGTGCGGTGACAAAGATGATCTCAATCGAGCCAGACTTTTGTTCCTGAAGAACCAATGGTGGCTGGGACCAAAACAGAGGTGACGGGTGCAGATCCGTGTTTCTTCCCAAACAGAAATTATTACGGTCATGAAAGAGGCCCGCCCAGGGTCCTGCGGGTGAAAGAGTCTGCGGGGCAGGCGCATTAGCGATTGAATTCTGCAATAAGAGGGAGTGACCTGCGATAGGGGCTGCGTGGCAGCCGGACCAGAAATTCTACTCGTTTGTTTATAAAATAATATTCTATCAAAAATGTTAACCCCTCCCCCCGGGGAAATTGGGCCCTTTGGGGGTCATAACACTACCACGTGCAAGAATTCTACCGCGTTTTGGGAGATACAAATTTCTGGCTGAACTAACGTCCCACATTGATGTTGTGACAATTGAAATCTTTGACCAATAAAAAAGGTGTAAATACCCCAGCATATAAAAAGATGATATTTATGATGGTGAAGTAACTGTAAATGCAAGCAACACTGTGTAACATTGTAGTGTCTGGCTATTGTTGGCGGTAGGTTTGTGATGGATGTATACGCGTTTCTTCAATTAATCCTCTTGGGAAATCTTTGGGCTATCAATTCGAGTTATTCAAAACCAACCCTTCGGAAGAAGAGAATCGTGATATTTAAATTAACTTACTATATATAGTTGAGGTTTTCTAGCTTGAGAGAGAATAGGAGAGAAGATATACTTGAGTCAGGTGAGATTGCTATTGAAGGTATATTAGAATTATTGTGATTTGAGACTTATTAAGAGGAAACTTTAAAGTGACGATTGTTCACTAATATTGAATTGATATTAGATTAAATTGGATTATAGGTTCGTTCCTTTATAAAGGTAAGGATCAAGTTTGATAGTCTCCTATTTGTTCGTGTTTTACCGTCGTTGTTCCACTTTCGCGATTATAATTGAGACATTCTCTTTCTATTATTAGTGGAAATTGTATCTGTTCTTTGTGTGGTAAATAAATAGATTAATTGGATCATGTCGAGTGTTTTTTTCCTCCCTCCCTCACATCTAGGTGCCCGAGAGAGAGGTTCGGCGCTTCTCACAGGCTAGGGAATGTTGGCGCTATTCTGCTCGTCTTCATGGGTGGGTTTCTGTTTTTAGGGAGAAGGTGGCTGACCATCGAGCAAGACGGGGAGGGGTCAAGAGTGTCCCTTGTCTTAGGAGCTAGACTGAATTTGGTGCACAGCGCGTGGTCTGCGGTATCAAGAATAGACAGTTTCTTGGGTTTTGTGTTTAGTGCTTGGGTTTTTGCTGTATGTAAAAGAATAGAATTCTGTTCTTTTGGCACGACGTGCTGCGTCGTGACATAGTGGAAGTATTGAGAAAATAATAAAGATGTTACAAACATGAGATAGGGATGGACCTTGCGTAAGACAGTCTGTTGTATAAGACAGAGGCATCACTGTCACAGTAAGAAAAGCTACGTTTATGGGAGGTTGCAATTGAAGACATCATATATCGTCCATGATTTCGGAAATTCAGGAAAAGAGTCAGAAGCTGCCAAGATCACATAAGGTGTGTTTGTTCTTCCCTCGTTGCAGAGGAGGTTTTGATAAAGTTATTAAAAACAGCCGGAATCCATTGGACTAAATTCATTTGACGTCATAGCTTCAGGATAACTACAGTCACGTTTTTCCAACCAATCAGTTCACAAATTCATGTGACGTTATAGTCAGCAATTGGCGTTATTGGTTAGTTGGCGATATTCGGTGATCAAATCTGTCGCCAATATTACTCCTATTCATTTACCCTATATCCTTCTTATGTAGAATGGAAAGAACCATCTGAGAGCCTCTAAAGTCTTCTTTTCAAATAATCATTCAAGACCCTTTTAAATTTTTCAGATACATCGACTTTGGTCGCCATATTTGGCGATATTTGCTGATTAGAACTGTGGTCAATATATCACTTCCATTCATTTACTATTATAGTTGGACTAATCTTTCTTGACTATAAAATATCTTTTTTACCGAACTTTTCCAGCGGAGAATTGAACTGTTCGAAATATCTGTAACAGCATGTAATGGTCTTATTATATAATACTTCTTGTAAACTTAAGTTGTTTAATCGTAAGTTACGCGTATTAAATGGAAGATTGCATTTTATTTTTTTTAAAAAATATCTACTCTTAAAATTTATTCTCGAGTCATATAACAACTGATTTATTATTGATTCCATGTAAAAATATGGAGATAACGACTATTTCGAATAATATATATAACTATCCTGAGTATACATATAATGTTTATAAACAAATATATAAAAATAAATCAATTGTAGCCAAAAATATATCCCATAAAACAACAAACTATCCTTGGGATTGCACTAACCATATAGATGAATTTGTAATAAGTTTACAGATACCTCATTTTTTACCGAATAATCATTTATTATTTAAAAATAATAGGATGCATTATGTTATCGTTCATCAGGGGTGCATATTTACAGTTGCTGGATAGTTGCCATGGTAACCAAAGCAAGTTTTCGTAACGGTTGCCACCATATGACTACTCTATAAATTAAGAGGATACAAAACACAAGAGAGATCTCCTCCCTCCTCCCACAAACATTCGTTACAAATGACAGTTATTTTTACCGTCATTATCTTAGAAAAAATATTACACTGCATCATTTTGTGCGTGTGTGTGTTTTTATGTAACAAACACCTGGAAATCATGGTTAATCTTCACATTATACTTTATTTTAAATATCATCACCTGTAATTTATTCGATGTACTGCGATGATTGAATTACATTTTTATGCGAGTGATTCTGCTTTTGAAAATAAATTCACTAAATGATATTTATTCAAACTTCAAAATATATATACGTGAATTTTCAAAATAAATAATTCAATGCCCTTTAATTGAATATAATTTTTTTTTTTTGCTGCTTAAGAGTTTTGTTAAAAAAAATATGTATATACAGTCGAACCTCCATATTACGAATTTTTCTATATAGCGAAGTTTTTCGTAGAACCAAGAACATTTTAAGATTTTTTTCGTAAAATAATCTCCCAATAGCGAAGTGCATTTTCTATACAAATAACTTTTTCTCTTGTGATTCAATTTTTGTTCTCCCTTTTTTAAAGTATTTCTGGACATTTCAAGTTATTCTTTCTTTTAACTCATTTGATGCTTGTCGTAAATCTTGAACTGGTTTTATTAGGTACCAAGCTCGCCAAGAGCAATAGAATTCTGGGCGTTTCATCCAAGAAGTGCAACCTTTAACCCCAATTGTCCAGTTCACTAGAAACATCTTCGATATCCCCTTTCACCCTCATTCCCTCATTAGAGTTGTCTCTTGTCCCCGTATCCTTGAACTAGTCTTCGTTCATTTACAGTGTTGTTTAGTCGTACAGGTAACTTCGTTTTTTGTAGCTCGAAAATGTCAAAAAGTAAGTGCTTGAGCATCAAAGAAAAATAATTAATTCTTCAGGAAATGTATGAAGGCGTCAAAAAACTTTCCTTGCAGGTTTTATTTCTTTTTGATAGTTACCAAAAATATATATACATTATTAATTTCCATAAAGGTGTGAATAATTACGTTATATATATATATATATATATATATATATATAGTGTTTATGAATTTAAAATTTGTTTTATGTGGTTTTAAAAGAAAATTGAAAGATGAACTTCTATATAATGAATTTTCCATATAACGAACTTTTTTTTCCGGATTTTGCGACTTCTTTATATAGAGGTCCGACTGTAAACATATATCTACATAAAAAAAGTTGTTTCGTGACGGTGTAATAAGTTTATTTATACATAAGGTATAGTTAATAAAAGAAACTATACTTCTTTACAACTGGATGGAGCAAAACCAAGTTTGAACTTTACATTTATGTTGATGCTGAGGCTTTGCATGAACGTGCAAAAAGAGTTAAACGTGACGATATATTCCAAATTTTACAGCCAATTTTGAATAAAAATCTATAGTGTGACGAATTTTGTGTATAAACGAAAATAATGTAAATAATTTATATCTGGATGTGTAATACTTTTATATTACTTATAATTGTATTTATCTTACGTTAAAATTGCAATATTCGCAACGCCGTTCCTTACATTTATAATGGCGATTCAATGGAAACGGCGAAATCTGGGCGATAGAGCCAACTTGGCATCATTTTTGGCGATCATGTTGGCAACTTGGTGACCATATGGATTCTTCTTATATTAGTGAGAAATCTAGTAGTATCGTGATCTACGTCGCAAGGGAATTTTCGAGAAGAGTCCGTGAGACCTATAAATAGGAGTCACTCACCGAAACTGAGTTAGTCTTGTTTTAACCGTTGAGGAGTAGTATTTTTATGACCGTGAAGCAGTCGACCATCCATTAGTTATTACTTCGGCTGTTGAGTAGAACGAGCAAGTGCTTGTCAATAATTTTTACATACTTGTATGTTAGACGCTGATAGTTGTGTCTGAACTCCATAGAAGGGAGAAGGCCTTCTGTAAGACTTATTCTATCAAATTGCTGCAGTATCCTGTAATTAAGGATTGCTTTTCTACAATAAATTTCCATCGCTCTTGAAGAACTATCTTGCTCTTTGTGAATGATTGCGTAAAATCCTGGAAGAGAAGTCCCAGATCAAGAGTATAGTCTGCGTTTTTTTAATACACCCTAAAGATCATTGTAGAGTTTATAATAAACCGTCATGCATTGAATTAAACTGCTATCATTTCGACAAAAGACGTTTCCATAGACAGAAAAGTTGATGTTAGAGTTTATCCGAAGAGTGAACACGACTCTCAATTTGGTGATAGGCTGCTGGAACCCAAAGTAGGTTAAGGTATCGGATTTCATAAAGCTGCATGTCCTGAATTCGATTGCTTTTCACATAAACCCGCTCGTTAAGAGCTATCTTGAAATCTGTCAAAGAGCTGAAACTCCTCCCGTTGGTGAAATGGTTGGTAGTTAAAGAAGAGAGGGTGCAGCTATAGATCTCGTCACGGTTACTTGACCTGATTCATAATTACTGGTCATCGCAAAAGCCCTCGTGTAGCTGAATAGTGCGACGTTAATTTATCCAAATGAACACACCCCTCAATTTGTGAATTTTAATTTCTTCATGCAGATCCATTGCTGAATTATCTCTCTATATAAAAAAATTTTTCGTGATGCTGTAATACATGTAATTTACTGTTTTAAAATTTGAGCAATGAGTATGAGCACAGAGCTGACTGGGTGGCGAGGTGGCAAACTTGCGGGTTCGACCCCAGCCCAAGTCGGCGGATTTTCATGATGCAGAAAATCGACAGCGGCCATGTCGTATGATTATACGACATGTAAAAGATACCTAGAGCGTCTGTTTGGCTTGGATGTTGTCGGCAAAATTAAGTCCTAGTACAGGTTCGCATCGTCAGAGCTCAGGTCCCTCCCTCTAAGGAGAAAACTGGGCGTCAAAATTACCTACGGCGATAGATATGGTGACGCACTAAAAAGAGACACCAGCTTCCGGGAATGTACTAGGTCTGCAATGGTGTAACACTAATCCACAGCCCATTAGAAGTAAGAAAAAGGTATGAACAGTTGTATAATTTTACAATGGGGTTGGTCCACCGTTGGGGCCGGACAGTATACAATAATTGTTTAAAATATGGTAACAATGAGGATGAAACACTTCAAACACGTGATCTTAACGCAATATGAAGGGTCTAAGATCAAAATAATAATAATAAGTATAATAAAATTTAAAATTTCAGAATATAACGTAAATGAAAGTCGAGTAATATTTAAAAATCAAATACAAACTATTAATTTTTTAAGCTCTTTAGCGAAAATACAATAAATGAATTTAAAATTGAAAAAACACAAAACATACTGTTTTTACCTTTCTTCGCATACACACCATATAGCTCCAAATGTAAGTTGTAAGTTGTAAGCTAAGAATGCGTTTTTTCTTTAAAAATTTCCCAACATTCAAAACTTGTACGTAAGCCGAATCGAAAATAATTATAATAATTAATTGTTATTTTTAAACATATCGCCATGAAAGCGAAAAAGGTTGTCAAATGGCGGAATATTTTTCAACCAAATTACTATAAAGTAAAACACCAGACGCCAACGTCAATCATTTTCTTTTGGTAAAAAGAAAAGAATCTTTGAAATTCACACATCTTTTTATTTCATTTGTTATCATGCACACTGTCTGGACTACTTTTATTTGCTGTGCCATTTCCTTCTTTTTATCTGGAAAATGAGCAGGAATTTGTGTAAACGAACAAGTTTGTGAGTGGATATAAAAGCACCTTGAATTAGGTTAAATGTGTCAAAATTAAGAAAGTCAGCACGTGATCGTCGGAATATGTTTCATACCCTAGAGGAAAAACTCGAAATAAATAGCATTCACAGGAAAAAATTTTGAAGAGTCAAGAATGGTCTTAAGTCACATAATTTATTAATCTTAGAACACGTATTGGTCGGATCCGGCTTGTATTGCGTCAGCTTACCACCAAGATTTGATGACGTGGCCCTTTTTATCACACTTTTATTAGCTTCACCTGTATGTAACGGAATCTTTGGACTCGATTTTTACCCACTTTAAAAGGTCAGATTAATTCGAAATTTTCACACTTGTCAGGAATCGATGACAATGCAATAATTGAATAATTTTGTTCCATTGTTCTGATCAGGATCATCAAGATTAACGATTTCCCATTTCCAGATTTGGTGACTAAATTATGCGAAAGCATTAGGAAAATTATTTCATTCTGATAAGTACCGTAAAATCCGTACTTCCGTTTAACGCGTACTTTTAATACAAAACCTAAATTCGAAATTTACGGGTGCGCGTTATACGCAGGGTATAAAAATGTGACCTTTAAAAATAAAAAAAGGAATGAGCATAAAACAATTAGACTTTTATGTAGATTAAAATACTATTTATTTAAAAGAAATGAGAGAGATATCCTTTGTATGAACTTTAAAGTTTCAGTTCTAGAAATATACTATTTTTTCTAAAACTTGCGATAATACCTCGAACAAAGGATTTCAGAGCATGAAAGAATTGCACACGTACATTTCAGGTTATTTCTAAAAAAGGAGGCGCGCGTTACATGGCGAACATACCTAAAAGTTAAAAAAATGCATCTTGAAACCATGGGTTCGGTTTTAAGGTATCCGAGTACGTTCGGAACCGTGATTTTGCAAAAGCGTGTAAATGGATAATATTTATGATATTTAGCATAACTTAGATTAGACAATGTATATAAAATTGGGTTAAGAATAGTATTACAATAAAAAATTATTTAAGTGCAATATTTTGACGAAAAATTAACTTAGAATAACATTTTTTCCAAATGTTCTCCTTTTATAAAAAATGCTTCTATTTTATTAATATTTTGCCTGTATATAGCTCAGATCTCTATACAGAGGCTCTACTAGAATTTTTGAAACGCATAACTTGGAAGTCGGTTTATCCATGTTTTACGAAAACAGAAGGGAGAAATTTTAAGAAAATACGTCGATAATTATTTCAAATGGTTGTAACTCTGAAAATAATGTGAATTTTTCAAAAATCATAGTTGAGCCTCTGAACAGAGGTCTGAGCTATATACAGACAAAATATTAATACAATAGAAGCATTTTTTACAAAAAGAGCATTTGGAAAAAAGGTTATTTTAAGTTAATTTTTTGCCAAAATATTGTATTTAAATAAGTTTTTTTTTTTTGTCATAATGTCCTTAAAAAAATTTTATACATGTATTTTAATCTAAGTGACATTAAATATCATGAAAATTATACATTTATGCGCTTTTTTAAAATCATGGTTCCGAACGTGGTTGGATATCTTAACTGTAATTAAATACGGCACTAAAAAGCTCGAAATTCCCTATCCGACTTAACGTGCGATGTTTGACTTCCCATTAGAAAACCGTTACAGAGACCCAATCGCTTCTCAGCAATCGACGGCACTTTAAAAGGAAAGAAAAAAAAATAATAATAAAACCACAACTGTTGTCTCACAACTGAACATAAATAAACAATATAATCTCTACAAGTTCCACCTTTCATCACTGGATACTTTTACATAACCGATTCGATAACGTTATCGGGAAGAAAATGTCTGATCAGCTCGAAAACTTCACCTTGACTGACTTTTATCCTCCAGAAAAGGGATTGAATGCAGCGACTGGATACTTATTTAAACAAAATTACTTTCATTTTGTATATATCTATACTGTGATTCATAAATATTTGAGAGGGAAATCATGGTGAGACGCCGCTGATAATATGATATTCATTAGACATTTTATATAATGAGTTACGTAATGTAGGAAAGATACAAGATTGTAAATAGTGAGCAGTACCGTGATCTCTTCTTTGATGAATTGAGTTGATGGTTCTTGTATATTATAAACTTACGGCGAGAATTTTGAGAGCTCGCGATATAACATTTTGGACAGAATTTAAGAATTTATTCGTGTATCTCGATACCTGTTTCGCCATTTTATCATTAAAATCAGTGATGGTGAAACTTTTATGGAAGTGGGTTATAGATTAAATAAAAAAAATAATAAAATTCGTATTCTCTCTTGATTTAAAGGAATTACACTGGATTTAAGGTATCCGACTACGTTCGGAACCGTGATTTTAAAAAAGCGCATAAATGGATAATTTTCATGATATTTAGTGTCACATAGATTAGAATACATGTATAATATTGTTTTAAGGACATTTTGACAAAAAAAAATTTAGTTAAATATAATATTTCGGCAAAAAATTAACTTAGAATAACCTTTTTCAAAATGTTCTCCTTTTGTGAAAAGTCCTTCTATTATAATAATTTTTTTTTCTGTTTATATCTCAGACCTCTCAACAAAGGCTCAACTATGATTTTTGGAAAATTCACATTATTTTTAGAGTTACCACCCACTGAAATAATGATCGGCGTTTTTTTCTTAAAATTTCTCCCCTCTGTTGTCGTAAAGCATGGATAAGCCCACTTCTGTTATATACTTCAAAAATTCTAGTTGAGCCTCTGTACAGAGGTCTGAGCTATATACAGGCAAAATATTATTATAATAGAAGCATTTTCACAAAAAGAGAATATTTTGAAAATGGGTCATTCTATGTTCATTTTTTGTCAAAATATTGTACTTAAATATAATTTTTTAATGTAATACTATTCTTAAAACAATTTTATATACATTTTCTAATCTAAGTGACACTAAATATCAAAAATATTATCCATTTATACGCTTTTGCAAAATCACGGTTCCGAACGTAGTCGGATACCTTAAAAATATATCAACGAGATGTTTATATAATTCTCTTTAATTCGATTTAAATGTATAAATTTTGCTAAGAAAACTCAACCGTAACGAGAAAAAAGAGGATAATGTCGGGAAAAACTGTAAAAAAGGGTCCCATTATTATCTAACCCAGGGGTGGGCAGACTTTTCCAGGGTACGCGGGCTACTCCTAATTTTTTTCAACGTGTTGCGGTCCACCCAGGGGCATTACGGAGAATATTAGAGCCCCCTGTAAAGTCAGGTTTTGGGCCCCAAGCCCTGATATGTACTTGGCATCAGTAAGCTTTGGGCCCCCGCGATGTGGAATTTGCGGTGGTGTACTTTACGCCACTGGGTCCACCCAGTGGCGTAGATGTAGTGAGCTAACAGAAAGTCTACAATACAATCAGACATCTATTTTACAAATCTCTATATTGCGAATTTCTCTATTTTGCGAACTTTTTCCTGGAACTAAGAAAATCTTACAATTTTCTTCGTAAAATAATCTCCAAACATCGAAGAACATTTTCTATTTAACGAACTTTTTCTTTTGTAAATTGATTTTTTTTCCCGAATTTTTAAAATATTTTTAGAACTTTGTATGATGAAATGATTATTAGGTCTTAAGGCAAACGGCGGTCCACCGGGCGATCGCGATCGATTTAATGTTCACCCCGGATCTAACCCAAGGGTCGGCAGGGTAAGTAGAAGGAAGTGGAAACTACAATAAGAAGTATCTTCTGTTGTCCAGATATCTCAAAGGCCTTGACTTCTAACTCAAGTTTATGAAATTATAAAAGAAATAGGTTGAGTAATTTAAAAGTATTTTTTCGGGAGATTTTTTTTAAAAAAACACCAAACTTTTTGACAAAGGATGATTTACAGACATGTAAACGAATTTATTTTTCAAAATCGTCTAAAGCAGGAACGGCGAACCTTTATGGATCAATGTGCCATTTTTTCTAAAGAAACATTTAATGATGTATAGACGCGCAGAAAAATAATTTTGTGAAAATATTAAAACTGAATACTAATGACTCAAAACTTTTTATTTACTACGAAAAACTATAATTTATACTTTATAGTAGTAAGTGTTTTAGTTAGAAGTGTAATTCAAATTAAAGTAACATTAGTGTGATTTCTGCTGTTGCAGATTATAGATGAAAAATAACTTATATTAAGATTGTAAGATGTTACTTTTAACAGAACGCATGCTGAATTGGAGTCATGTGCCAAACGGTTTCTAAGCGAGTCTTTAATGTTTTTCATCTCTAAATATAATGACTCACAGACGTAGGTAGATGAAAATATGGTTAAAATAGCATGGTTCAGATTCTTCAAACAGTTTAAATGTGTCTGGAATCGAATTCCATGTTTCCAAAATTTTATTACTAGCATCTTAACTTGTTGATTGTTAATATTTCTGTGTTTCAATCAATTCCGACTTTTTCCTTTATCTCAACAAATTTTTAAATTCATATTGAACTAGACTGGAAATCAATCAGAGTTGCATTTCAAATTTTTCAATTTACAACCAATCGAATTGGGACAAGTTCAGTTTATTAAGGTATCCGACTACGTTCGGAACCATGATTTTAAAAAAGCGCATAAATGTATAATTTTCATGATATTTAGTGTCACGTAGATTAGAATACATGTATAAAATTGTTTTAAGGACATTGTGACAAAAAGAATTATTTAAATGAAATATTTTGGCAAAAAATTAACTTAAAATAACCTTTTTTCCAAATGTTCTCGTTTTGTCAAAAATGCTTCTATTGTATTAATATTTTGCCTATATATAGCTCAGACCTCTGTACAGAGGCTCAAGTATGATTTTTGAAAAATTCACATTATTTTCAGAGTTACAACCATTTGAAATAATTATCGGCGTATTTTCTTAAAATTTCTCCCTTCTGTTTTCGTAAAACATGGATAAACCGACTTCCGAGTTATGCATTTCAAATATTCTAGTTGAGCCTCTGTACAGAGGTCTGAGCTGAATACAGGCAAAATATTAATACAATAGAAGCAATTCTTGCAAAAGGAGAACATTTGGAAATAAGGTTATTCTAAGTTAATTTTTTGCCAAAATATTGTATTTAAATAATTTTTTATTGTAATACTATTCTTAAAGCAATTTTATACAAGTATTCTAATCTAAGTGACACTACATATCATAAATATTATCCATTTACACGCTTTTGAAAAATCACGGTTCCGAACGTAGTCGGATACCTTAAATGAAGTCACATCAGGGTACATAAAAAACTTGAGTGTTTCCGAGAATATCTTTGAACTTAGAAAATCTTGCTGAAAACTGCGACCGTTCACTCGCGTTTGTTCGTAATACTTCATATTGAGCTTTGTTACTTTGAATTAAAATGCAAACCGTTTTGATCGGTGGAGTGCGCAAAATATTGTGTCACGTGCCATTCATTAGTTCGCCATCCCTGGTCTAAAAAAATCATGAGAGATAGATTTTGATTTGTTACAAACATTCATAGGAAGAAATTTAAAATGTACAAGATTTTAGGAGCCAAATCAAAGAAACTGATAATTAAGACCTTTTAGAGAAAAATTTTCTGCTTAGAAACACAACAAATATTTAAAATATGAAAGTTTTGAGAGAGAGAGAGAGACGACGCGCGGGTGATTATATTAAAAATTTTGTACACTATCTTGTTGCACTATGAATGACTTAAAGCAAAACGATAAAAAATAAAACAAAAATTTTAGTTTAAACTAAAAGGCATCATCTATAAAAGTCGAATATCTTTTAAATGCCAAATGTAGACGAAGAATTCTTTAATTCCTCCTAAAAAATAAAAAAATAAATGGGGAAATAGAAAAAGGAAAATCAATAAGTTAAACAAAGTTTTGTCCTTTTGGGGAAGAAAAGTTATGTAAATAATTAAGACTTACATTATTTATAAGGATAAATTAGGTTATTACGAATATTTCGATTACACAGAAATTTAACGATGAAGTATTATTTTTAGCATCTTTTTTTTTTACCTCGAATTAATTGTCCTCTATTCCCCCCCCCCTCTGTTAAAAGGAAATTAATCGTTTTTCCAACTCTTTTAGGGGGGGGGGATTTAATTTTCCTGTAAACTGAATTCGAATGCCTAAAATATAAAACACTAAAAATTTATTTTTAATTGCCTGTCACGAAAATGATTTTATATTGATTTAATGTTTCTACGATATGTCGTACACTAATTGTCTGAACACTAAATTGCAAGAGGGAATATAGTAAAGTTATGATTACTGATAAAAAATAATCTAGATATAAACATATCTTGTTATTCTTGTGGCTTCTCTATATAGTCACCATCCAGAGTTATGAGCTTTCCCGAGTGTTCTTTAATTTTTCGAAGTCAGGCATTGTAACTCATCATCAATGTAGATTGCGTCAAAAAACATGGTTCCCCTTCTTAAACAACATCATTTGTGTTTTCAACTCTTAGATTTACCTTAAAAAATTTTTTTTTGTATTCTGAGAATAAGAAAAATTCTCTTGGGGATAAGATCGGGAGAATAGGATGGATGTGGAAAATGTTTTAATTGAACCTCGAGATGAGTGAGAATAGACAAGAAGACGAACAACTGTCATTCCACGCCGTTTCTTGATCAGAACATCCCTCACTTTGCTCATCTGTGTATAGCAGTGGTCAAACTTTTTCAACTCATGAAACCCCTAGAACTTGAATGTGCTTTCGGTGAGCCCCTAAAACTAGAAAATGTTTTCATAGAACCCCTTTCCATACACATACTTCGAAGAATATATCTCAAAATAATATTTAGGGTAGATCAACACGTTATAGGCACTTTATGTAAAGGCAATTAAAAAAAAAGTAGTACATTAATTATTAAAAAGTTCTAATATATTTTTTTAATATAACTTACTCATTAATAATATTAATTTGGGATTCAAGTCTCACCTACCCATGCATTATATTTGGTAACTGGAATATATGCTAGTATTTTTTACACAAACTGTCGAAGTCTAGGTCTATTGAGATTAAGGGCAATCACATTATATATTCTGAGCTTAATTTGTTTTTATACTTTATTTTGTAGCCCCATTGAGATATATGTTTCACTTAAACACGATGTTCTAAATGACATTAAAATATTTATAGCTGCGTGAAAAATCCTGTGTATTTTGCATTAACTTGCAACTTAAAATTTAGAAGCTGTTCTTGTGTGCTTAAATTTAGATTTTAACATCAACTCTGTTGGTATGTTGTTTCTTTTCCTTCATTATAGGTGTTGTTTTCCACTATTGTAAAAAAGAGCATTTTCCATTAGAAAATTATTCAGTTTTGAAAGACATAGTGCTTGCTAACTAATGAGTAAACATTATCTCGGGAAACCCGAGATAGTATAAACAATAGAATATTCACCATCTAGTAGGAAGTATGTATACAGTCTTACCTCTATATAACGAAGTCGCTAAATCCCGAAAAAAAGTTCGTTATATGGAAAATTCGTTATATAGTGGTTCATCTTTCAATATTCTTCATAAACATCATAAAACGATATTTAAATTCATAAACACTTTACATATATAAAAAAAGTAATTATGCACACCTTTTAGTAAATTAATATATATTTATTTTATGTATCTTACCTATCAAAAAAAGAAAAGAAACAAAGAAAAACTGCAAAGAAAGTTTCTTGATGCCTTTATCCACTTCCTGAAGAATTAAATTTTTTTCTTTGATACTCAAGCACTTATGTTTTGACCTTTTCGAGCTACAAGAAACGGAGTTACCAGTGCGCCTGATCAACATTACAAATGAGCGGAGACTAGTTTAAGGACATGGGGACACGAGAAAACTTCACTGTGGGTGAAAGGGGATATCGAAGATGTTTCCTGTGAACTGGACAATGGGGATTAAAGGCTGAACTTTTTGGATGTAGCACCCAGAATACTATTGCTCTCGGTGAGTTAGGTATCTAATAAAACCACACAGTTTATGATCGCCATAAAGTGTGTTAAAAGAGAAAATAACTTGAAATGTTCAAAAATACTTTTAAAATAGGGAGAAATAAATTGAATCGTAAGAGAAAAAGTTCGTTGTATAGAAAATGTACTTCGCTATTGGGAGGTTATTTTACGACGAAAATCGTGAAAGGTTCTTGGTTCCAGGAAAAAATTCGCTATGTAGAGGCTCGTAATATGAAGGTTCGACTGTATTTTGTTTTGTTTCTAATGGACTGCGGATTGGTGTTTTACCATTGTAGTCCTAGTACCTAGACCTAGTTGCAAAGTCAGGTTTTGGGTTACAGTCCTGATCTTACAAAGGGTACGTACTCGGTGTCATTCAGCCTTAGGGCCCCTGAAATCCTGTACTCCCCCTCCTCCGATGCGGGGTAGTGGGGATGTACGTTACGCCACTGTATTTACCCATATATTGATAAACAAGTAAACAACAACTTATTCATTGGAATATTGTAGTGTCAATTTTAGATTTAAGAAAAGAAAAAGAAAAAAAATCAACACAACCAAACGTCCCATCCTGAAGAACGATTTCTTTTCAAAATTATTCGTCTCAGAAAGGTTAAACTCATTAAAAGAATGGGAAAAATTGTGTGAAACAAAAAAAGGGTTCTGAGAATATAGTTAACTAGTAAACTTCATAAAAACCAGATAAGAATAATTATAAGAAATGGCATTCCTTACGAACTTAAAAAAGGCTGTAGTTCTAGAAATATACTTTTTTTTTCAAAAGCGCTTGAAATAATACCTCGAATAAATGACTTCAAAATATAAGAGTATCGCACATGAAAATTTCAGGCTTCTCCGTAAAAAAGGGAGTGCGCGTTGTATAGCGAATATACCTAAAAGTTAAAAAATGCAGCTTGAAAGTATAAGAGTGCGCGCGTTATATGCGCCCGATTTTATTACTGTAACGCAACTTATGCTATGGCTCTCTTTGGTTCAAAATTACGTGGTCCATCGCCAAAAGCCCTCGTGTTGCTGAACAGTGTGACGCTAATATTCACTCACTCACTCATGCTTTGGCTCTCTTTTGATGTAAATTGAGAAGTTGTTTACTTACGTGCTTTCAAACATACATCAGTTTAAATGGTCAAGTTAAACTTCTTGGGATTTTTAGCATTTGGAATATTTCAAACAGCTCGCATGGGGAATAATAAAAAATTACTCTCATATAAAACAGAATTTTTCATATACTCACTAACATTAGTTAAATATAATTATACTATTTAATTATATTTCTTAATGATAATAGACAAATCTGAAGCTTATATAGAGAGAATAACTGATGAGATTTTTTTTTTATTTCGTAATAACGGCGAGTAAGCAACTGAAGTGGAACATACACATGCAGCACTAAATATTAATGATCATCTCCCAACTCATTATAAAAAATAAGTTACGAGTTTGTCATTTTTCCGATATTCATGCTCTGGAATCAATCCACGACGATACTCAATAATGTATAAGTATCAATAAAGCCAGACGTGACCATCGAAGGGTTCGATCAACAACTACTACCTAAGGCAGTGCTTCTCAAACTTTCAATATACGTGACCCACTATTCAATCATCTCATTTCCATCGCACCCCCCTTCCATACAATAACAATTTATTGAATTCAATAATACTATACTTTGACACTAAAGCTACAATACGACTTTAACCTCCTATGTGCCACCGACGTATATAAATGTCTCGCTCAGTCAAAGTATTAATTTTCTGGACGTGTATAAACATCTTTTTCAGTCAAAGTATTAATTTTCTGGACGTATATCGTCTTTCCGAAGTATGATCTTTTTTGTGCATTGTTATCCATAAAATTATTCCGAAGGCTTTGAAATACAATAAAAGGACCTTGAGAGTGTTTGAAAAGGATTGACTTATTTCAGAGGATTTACTTATTTATTCCTTTTCTCCCCTCCCCTCCCCCAAAGATACATCACATGGGGATTTCTACGTGGTAAATGGTGGCATTCGAGAGTGAATCGAATAGCTTTTAATCGGCAGTTAAGGAATTAATTATAAACCGTACAAAAATTATCAAGATAAGTGTTAATACAAACCCATGGGTCACCGATAATTATCAAATTTGTTCTTAACTTAGTATTGTTAAATTAATAATAAAATACATTGTACAGTACTGATACATTTATAAGTGTATTATATCAGTGTAAATGTGTATTTTATTTTTTTATTATATCAGAAAGTATTTTGTTTGTTTACTTTCAGTAAATTAATTTTTTAAATAATCTTTTGTTTTCGACTTTTCAATATGCTCGCAGCCCCCTCGTAGAGTTATCATTCCCCCTCCCCCAAGGGGGCGCGCTCCACAGTTTGAGAAACGCTGACCTAAGGCCTCTAATCTCACGCTGAACCGTGATTACCGACAGACTTCTTGCAAACGAGAGCACACACAATGCCTTCCCCTGCTATGAGGCCACTTCCACTTCTGTTTACAATTACAACATTGCTGCCACTTATTTGACAAAAAAAATGTTACAAACTCAAAATTTCATATTGTATCTTTACAATTAGTATTGATCATTTTCTGTTAAATTTCTCCAAATTTTTTTAAATTTTAAAACGGTTCATTCATTTCTGATAACCCTTTTTAAGTTTTTTTTCATTAGCCCAACGTAACCCGGGGATCGGGATAAAACCCCGAAACCCCGGATTGAAAATATACGGATTAGAATCTTAATAAAACCCGTGTCCAGAATGAGCCTACTCCCTTGAGACTGGGACAAGTTAGCCTATTCCTTAAACCGTCCCTGGTTATACAGGGTCGTGGATCAAAAAGCTTATATTCTTAATTCTCACGCAATTTGTTCGCCATACAGTGACGATTCTACTCGTCGAATCAAAACATTGCATTTGCTTCGTTTTCGCGGTTTTTTCTCAACAAAATCTTAAAATTTCCCAGTAAGTTAATCTTATAATATACTACTTTTCCTCTAAACCAAAACAATTAAAGAATTTTTAATTTAAAGAACATTTTTGTTTTTACAAACAAATTTTTTGAAAATGTTTTTGTTTTCCATATTGATTTGTTTGAAAACTTTCAAACACAAAATATATTTTTTTTTAGAAATTGGAGAGTTAAGAAAAGTTTAAAAAAAAGACATTATCGACATTATTATTATTATTATCTTGCTCTTTATTGCATTAATGGCGGCGGTATGTATATAAGCCAGTAACAACCTCCGTACTAAGATGACTATTTT
Source organism: Trichonephila inaurata madagascariensis (assembly GCA_019973955.1). Classification (NCBI taxonomy): domain Eukaryota; kingdom Metazoa; phylum Arthropoda; class Arachnida; order Araneae; family Nephilidae; genus Trichonephila; species Trichonephila inaurata. The sequence continues at coordinate 169,130 of BMAV01022027.1, forward strand.
AGTATAGTGGATATGTTATGTGCTTACGGATCCGAAGGTACCAGGTTCTAACCTTCATTGGTGACCCTGGCTGAAACAACGCAACCTTCACGGAGCAGACATGGTACCATCTATCCGCTGCAAAGCAACCAAAAGTCGTCAGATCACATGAAGCAGCACAGCAAAGCCGTCAGATCACATGACTCAGCACATGAAAGCCGTCAAATCAGTATGACGCAACACTCAAGCCGTCAAACACAAAATGACGCAAAAATCAAGCCGTCAAACACAAATGACTCAACAACAACAACTCACGCGCTCGCCATAACTATGGTATCGTTCGCCTATTCGCCGACTCACTGGCAGGTGAGTGTGTGATATCTATATAAGCCAGTAACAACTTCCGTACTGAGATGATCATTTTAGTATAGGGGATATGTTATGTGCTTACGGATCCGAAGGTACCAGGTTCTAACTTTCACATTCAATTGAATACAATAGAAGAAAAATAGAAATTCCATAGGATTAACACTACGTTTATGAATTCAAAATGGCTGGTAGATGTGAGCTTTACCCACCAACCTACTTCTGCTGTCATAATTTTTGATTGATTCCTTGTTTTATGAACATACTACTCCCAAAACAACTCCAGCACTGTTGACCAGGGGTGAGCGGACCTTTTCAGGGCTACTTCAAATATTTTCAAGGTGTTGTGGTTCACCCAGTGACGTAGATGTATCCATTTTGCATTAAAACTGTATGTATACTTTTCTTCACGTCGACATTGTATCCCTCTTTTAAAAATGACATATAGCTATTTTTACTACAAAAATACAAGTAACACGAAATTATCTTGCTGAATATTCATTTTTGAGTAACTGCTAGACCCGTAAGGGGAACCTGACCCGCGGGGGCAGACATTACCCACGCAAGCTTTTTACCCCACTATTTTGGGCCACCACTTGTTTTTTTAAGGGGTTTATTTAGATTTTCTAATTTGTGTGGATTTTTTTCCCCATTCTATTTGTATTTTTTTAAGCATACTTACAAAAAGCAATTTAAATGTGTCTATAACCTTTAGTTTGACATTACAGTTCTAAAGTTACGCAAAAAGACAACAAATGATATGAAAGTATAGAGGATATGGTCGTCTTTGTGACCAAAAATGTTGGGGGTCAATAAATTAGAGGGGGGTTTCAATGAAGAGACATTTTGAATTTTAATATCTTTTTTAAAAAGGGTTTTAACTTTAAAATTTCTTATATATTAAAAACTTTTAAAGGGGAATAAACCCAAAAAGTAGCCGATTAACCAGATCGCGCAATTGGGTCACTTATCTAAATAATTATATTATCCGCCTACTCTCAATCCACAATATTTCGAATTCGGAAAATAATCTTCCTACCTTGAATTCCAATCAACGGTTCAATCAACTTCAGATATTCAAGTTAGGCTCGAGGGCAATAGTATGCACCGTGGTATAGGCTAAATGTCCGTGATTCTTGGGTGGGCCCGTTAAATTACACTTCTACCTTTCCAAAACGGAACTTTCTCAAATTCCATCCCGTTACTAAAACTTCTGTCCTTTAAAGGCTATCTTATTTGCATCTATACCTTCGTTTCACTTCTTGGATTTGGGTTGGAGAAGATTTGCCATTAATCTTGGCCGTCAAAGAACCCAGAGGTTATGTTAGAGAAAGGACGCGTGAGCCGTCACAGTATTTGAAATAAAGCGAAAATGTTTACAAAATATCAAATAAAGTGTTTGTTTGAGTGAACATTTTGTTTGTTGGAAAAAAAAATTGACAAACCAAATCAAATAACCATATATACAGCAATTTTGTAACGTTAGGTTCAGTGATGTTTGTAGAAAGAGACTTCCATAGCACTTGTATCGTCCGCTCTCTGCTTCAACTTGTGAGCCGCCAATGGGCGCCAATTTTTGGCTCGCAATTTAAGTCGCGCCTGTGCCAGTTGGTACCAGAGTTGAACTTAGAGGCACCCATTTCGAACTCATTTAAAAGTAATGTGTATTGATGATTATATATATTAGGTATGTCAATGCAAAATTTCTTCTCAAAATTATTGTATTCTAAATATAAATATTTTTAATTGTATCCTTGAACTATGTCGGCGATTAAAAAATTTTAAGCAAATCATACAAGTTCCAGGCCATATCAAGCTGAATGGTTCGATAAAAATAGTCTGATTGAAATGAATAAAATAATTGTATGTGCAATTTGTGATGAAAAAGTGACTTCACGTGTGCATATGATGTAAAAACATTTTGAAGCGTTGCATTCTAATCTCGGTATATCAACAGATGACGAAAGAAAAACATATTTTTTACAAAAGAAAAAAGAGAGTTTATCTCAAGACAGACAGTTTTTTGGTTGCAAAAAATAGCATTACTGCTGATAGTTTCCAAGTTGCCCATTGCATTGCTCGCCACGGGAAACCTCTTTCAGAAGGAGAATTTGAAAAGGTAAAAAAAAAAGCGTGTTTAGAATGTAGTCGTACATTGTTTGCCAATTTTAAAGAAAAAGACTTGATTATAAAGGGTATAAATGAGTTACCAATAAGTCGTAATATAATTAAATATCGAATAATAGAATTAGAAAAAAAAATTTTTTTCGCAAATGCATAACGACTTATATTATGCAGAAATGTATTCAATTGCTTTAGATGAGAGTAATGATGTAAATGGTTATGCACAATTAGCAGTTTTTGCTCGGAATAAGTATGAAAATAAAATGAAAGAGTGAATAAAATCAATTACTTTGAAAGGGAAGAGTACCGGTCTTGATATTTTCAAAGAATTTTATATTGCATTTAAAGAAATGGATATTGACCTTCAGAAAAAATGACAAAGTATGTCAAGTATGAAATGGAGCGAAGTTCATGTTATTAATTTCAATTGCACCTAACCTCATTTAGACGCCGTATTTCGGCATTATTTGTTTTTCGTGTGAAAAGTACATTTTTTCCTCTTTTTAAAGCATATTTCAGATTTAAAAAATTAACAAATTATCTTAAAATCTTAGTTTTTATTGGAAAAAAATCGAATTCAATCATGTGCATTTTGTGCTCCATTTCATACTTGACAACCTATTAGTTTCTGTAACAACAGACGGGGTGCACCTAGCATGGTAGTAAAAAACATTGGATTTATTAAGTATCTCAAGAAAAATATTCCACATTCTCTGATTGAATTTCATTGTATAGTGCACCAGCAAGTTTTATGGAAGCATGATTTAAAAACATTTTCCAGTGTAATGTCTGTAATAAAAATAATCAACTTTATAAATGCAAGAGCTCTTTATAAACGGCAATTTACACGATTCTTAGAGAAAACTGAATGCCAATATCCAGGGATATTGACATACAACAACGTGCTTAGTTTTGGTCAAGTTCTTAATCGCTTTGTGTAACGCTATTAGAAGAAATTAAGCTCTTCTTAATTGAAAAAGATACTAGTTTCGATGAATTATCCAAAATTCATTGGTTAAATGATTTAATGTTTTTATGTGACATCACTCACAGCATTTTAATGAACTGAATAAAAAACTTCAAGGGCATGGACTAACTGTTTTAACGACGTTTGAAAATATTAAAATATTTATGACGAAACTTGACATCTTTACTAAGGATTCGGAAATGAAATTCCTGAAAAATTTTCCTCAATTACAAAAATATTTTCAAAGTACAATAATTTTTGAAAACTACGTTGACATTCAAGAAAATGCAGTTAAAAAATATTTAATGATTATGCAGAAAATAAAACAAGCTTTTGAGGAGAGATTCAATGAATTTAAAAGTTTGTAAAATACATCTCACTTTTTTTCTATTTGTGCAAAAAAGAATTTGAAACAAGGGAGTTAACCGAATTTATGTGGCTAGGTATCAATAATTTAGAAATGGAAGTTGTGAATTTCGAAGCAGTGTAGTGTGGAAAACAAAATTATAAGACTTGATTTCTGAAGTAGAAGGAAAACTGTGTAAAAGTAGTGAAGATAATATTGTGACCCCACAGTAAAAATTGAAAGTCTTATATTAGGTTGTCAAGTATGAAATAGAGCAAAGTTCATTTTATTTATTTCAATTGCAACTAACCTCATTTAGACGCCGCATTTTGGCATGGTTTGTTTTTCGTGTGAAAGGTACAACTTTTTCTGTTTTTAACGCATATTTCAGTTTGAAAAAAAAAATTAACAAATCATCTTAAAATCTTAGTTTTTATTGGAAAAAAGTCAAATTCAACTGTGTGCATTTTTTTCTCCATTTCATACTTGACAACCTAATATTAAATTTAAGGGCTTTTATCAAATAATTTTATATCATGAAAAATTAATTAATGCTCTTTAATATATATTCGTGTAAAAATTGTATTCTTCAATGCACATTGTAAAATCTTCTAATAGAAATAGACTTGATAGGGAGTGAGTGAATATTAACGTCTCACTGTTCAGCTACACGACGGCTTTTGGCGATGGACCACGTAATTTTGAACCATGGTCAAATGACGTGGACTGAGCTGGCATCTCCCTCTCCTTACCACACCACACCAAGACTTGATAGGGAATTAACTGCGAAATGCTTTAAAATAATGAGTACGAAATATGAACCTGACATGAAAAAACTATCTGAAAATAAACAGCAAGAGATTTCTCATTAAATACTTTATAGTCATTTTTGTTATACACATATATATGGATATATATACTAATAAATAATATTTCATAATATATATTGTGTGTAATTTTCGTTACTCCTTGTTCAATCAAACACTTATTGCCATTTGCACCAAATGTTTAAGAATTTTTCACCCCACTAAAAATTTTGAAATCGAAACCACCCCATTTTCCCCCTTTTAAACCCAACCCAAATTTTTAAAGATGTTTATTTTTAAAAAATACTAAATTTAAAAAATTTTTAAACAACTCTGGTCAAATGGGCATTAGTGCCCCAAAGAGTTAGCCCCAAAAAAAAAATGTGAACAAAATTTGACCCACGTCAAAAAAGGTTGGGCCATCCTGTGCTAAAACCATGGTGCGTGAATGTATTCTAAACGAGTGGGAAAAACCTATGAATCGATTTTATCTGAAACCAACTTTCCCCAATTTGTTCGTTGCCGAGTCCTGTATCATTACGGGACATGATATCAAGACGAAAACCTGAATCTGGGGAAAGCGCGGGGTGTGGGATGATGTTTCAATAGCCAATCCCGTGCTGTCACGGGAAGAGCTGATCCTCAACATTTATTCTCCTCTTTAATCGACGTGTGGGGAAAAATTCAATTATAAGGCTACCATTGCATTGATCGTTTTTTCCGCTACAGTAGCAGTGAACGTGTTAAGCATCATCATGCGCTTCTAATGAAGATATGTACCATCTATACACGTTCATCGAATCATTTGTTTAAGTAAACAATCACATCCTCTGTGAAAAGCCGATTTTCCATTCTATCTGACGTTGGTGCTCCGTAAACATGTTTCTTTTAGTATACGCGTCTTATGTCTTAATAAAGGTGGTTACTCTAAATTGTCTTGACGTTCCGCTGGTCAATCGCGATTGACTTAATGCCCATCCCAGCTGTTGACGATCTACTTTGTATTTTTAACGCACTTCAGCTGCAGCCTTTCCTTAATTTTATAGTGGATAATCCCGGATTATAGTCCCCAAGTTCTTTGGAACCCAAAACCTTGGCCCAAAATTTAAAGGGGTTTTACGAAAGACCTTCGCTAGTGAAGCCGAAGCACATTTAATCTACCTATGTTCTCATATTGACTCAGTGTAAAAATTAGTAGGATATGGTGCCAACTGAGGTTTCGACTAGGGGCGTTTTAAAGCTGACTGGGCCCAAGCCCAAGGCCTCAGATTCGATCGTCTCGTTCTGTATTCGGTTTCAGTAAGATCATGATCGGAAAAATTTTAATCGCCAAGCGTTATTCCTGGACATATTCTCTGGAAAAATGGAAATTTTCAACTATATGTTATTTGACAACAATGACTTTATTATGTCGTGTCCGTCATCGGTGTCAAAGTCTAGGCCTATTACCATACACCATCATTATTCATTTAGTTGAAAGAAGGCAGTCGGTTCAGGGCGTCTTAAGACTTCTTGAGACCCTTGTTCCCAACTTAAAAGCAGGCCCTGAGCCCTTACACAAGGGGTGGGCAGACACTTCCAGGGTACTAGCTACTTCTAATATTTTTTAACCTACCTACAGTGTCGTAGGTGTAGTGTGGCAAGAAAAAGAGAGGTTCCCAATACTTATTATAACTTAATAACAAATGTTAAATACGTACTTACCTACATAACTAAAATAAAAAAACTCACTTTTAAAACCGCGTTTAAAGCAAAACGCAAGAAGCAAACATAATAACAATAACCACAAATAAAATAATATCAAATGATGCATTTATTATCAAACAATTCATAATACATTAAACAAAACATTTTCATCGTTAGCTCTCGTTGTTATAGTCGGTAGAAGACTCAGTCTGCATACTATCAGCCAATCTTGAATATTTAGTATATAACTACTGTGAGGGGCTCCCGCTCTTTTTTTAAATGACCTCCGGGCCCCGGGAAATTATCAACTTTTTAAATGAAAAAGGGGGAAAGTGGAAAAAATAATGTTTTTAAAAAAAAAAACAATTTCAAAACAAAATTTAAGATTAAAATATAAAAATAAAATGCAGCCAGTCAAGTTCCCTTTAAATTGCCTTTTGGGCAAGGGCATTTTAATTGCACGCGCCCCCAAAATTTCATAAAATTAACTAAATTGAAAGGTAGGGTTTCTTTTTGTTTTTTCTTGTTTTATTAAATAGATAAAAAGTTAATATTGTAGTTCCGTTAGGATTCTATAACTATTACTGTTTTGTTGTGAATTCCTTAACAAACACAAAAAAAACCTTTTTAATTCCCAAAAAATCATCTTGAACTTAAAAACCCAATTTCCTTTTGAAACCCTCAAAAAAGGGCCCCACGGAAAAAAAGAAACGGTACCTTAGGGGGCCTTAAATTTCTAATCTTCAGGTGGTCATCCCAAAATGTCTTGGTTTTCCACCAGTCAATCGCGATTGACTTCACCCAGTCTTGCCCTACATGGATGTAGGCCCCATCTATGATCCTTAAAAGTAGACAGTACATTGCATACGTTGTCAAATGCTCGAACAAACAATAAGCCGAAACAAATAAATGTGCAGGACTTACAATGCGCAAGCCGGCTCAACCGACTACCGCCTTTTGACTGAATGAGTAATGATGGTGTATGGTGGTAGGCCTAGGCCTGTACAGGGACGACGATTATCCTATGCAGCTTTTCCTCTATGTGGACGAAGGTCATCACATATAGCCAATTAGCATATCGTCCGAAATTCCAGCTTTTCGGAGAATACTACGAAAATAACATTTGAGCGTTTAAATCATTCGAATTATGATCTTATTAAGGTTGGGTCGAGAACTAGATGAGGCCCATGTTTAGGCCGAGTTCCTGGGCCCGGCTCAGTTGGCACATACCTTAAGACGTCCGAGAGTCGGCTTGTGCTTAGGTTTATGAACTTTTGAGTCAAGCACATCTATTTGTTACGTGTTACTAGTTTCTAGTATTTGACAACGTATGCTATATGCCGTCTATTTAAAATAGTCGCAGGTAAGGCCTACTTCTGTTTATAGGCCCAAGGCCCCAAGAAATTTTAAGACCTCACTGATTCTAATTTGTGAGCTCCGTCATCAATAGTCCTCGTATTTCTTCTAATGTGACATCAATAACATAATCAGACAATGTCTTAAGTTCCACACAACTGAGAACTTTGACGAATCTACTGAAGTTGTCCCTTCTACCCTGCTCAGGGGTCCCATCTGTTATTCTTTTGTACCTTGGTTATATTATCCACTGATGATGGACCTATCATGCAAAATTATAGCAAATATTAGAACACTTTATTAGGTTCGGGAATTAATAATTGAAACTATATTGTACTTCTGAAATCCCAAAAGAGAATTACTACGGCAAACAGATGTCTTAATGGAATACGAATATATATGAAATCGAATTGAATCAAAAAAAAAAAACAGGTTCTATTGTATAAAGGTTCTATTGTAAGGTATCCAACTACGTTCGGAATCGTGATTTTAAAAAAGCGTATAAATAGATACTTTTCGTGATATTTAATGTTACTTAGATTAGAATGCATGTATAAAATTATTTTAAGGACATTTTGACAAATTTTTTTATTTAAATACAATATTTTGGCAAAAAGTTAACTTAGAATAATTTTTTTTCAAAATGTTCTCCTTTTGTAAAAAATGCTTCTATTATAATAATATTTTGCCTGTATATAACTCAGACCTCTCTACAGAGGCTCAGTTAGAATTTTTGAAATATATAACTTAGAAGTGGGTTTATACATGTTTTACGACAACAGAAGGGAGAAATTTTAAAAAAGAACGCCGATAATTGTTTCATTGGGTTGTAACTCTGAAAATAATGTAAATTTTTCAAAAATCATAGTTGAGCCTCTGTATAGAGGTCTGAGCTATATACAGGCAAAATATTATTATAATAGGAGCCTTTTTCACAAAAGGAGAACATTTTGAAAAAAGATTATTCTAAGTTAATTTTTGCCAAAATATTGCATCTAAATAATTTTTTTGTCAAAATGTCCTTAAAACAATTTTATACATGTAGTTTAATCTAAATGACACTAAATATAATGAAAATTATCCATTTATGCGTTCTTTTAAAATCACGGTTCCGAACGTAGTTAACCATTTTAAGATCGGTATTACCTTATGCGTGTGAAACTTGGTCCATGTCTCGAACAGATGGGAAGATGATAAGTATCTACGAAAGGAAGACATTAAGATTTATTTTTTGAGGAGTTCAGGAAAATGGAACGTGGCGAAGATCGAATTTCGAGTTCTATCACTCATATAAAGAATCTGACATCGTTAACTTCATCAAAATAGAACGAGTTAAATGCACAGTTCACGTGTCAGAATGGACGATGACCGCACCACTAAAAAAAGTCTTCAATGCCCAACCAATTTGCACACAAAGGAAGGGCAGGCCAAATTTTAGATGGATTGATGGCCTAGAAAAAGATCTTTTAATTTTGAGAATTAAGAATTGGAGAACACTAGCAGGGAGAAGGCTGTCCTGGAAAAGGCTTTATGAGAAGGCTAAGACCCACCCTGGACTGTCGAGCCACTGAGGAAGGAAGAATTAGAACTCTTCAATAATTACGATATAAAAAAAATGTAAATCACTTTCTGAAAAAACCCAAGTGTTTGCTGAACAAAATGCGACGAAAAAGTTGGATAAGTCTCACTAAAATATGATGGTCGGTAACTTTAAGAATTAAAGTAGGAGGGAAAATTCTCTCTTTCCTTGCACTTATTTTTCTGAAACGGAGACATACTTCCGTCATCATATTTCCATATGGAAAGTTATCATTCGCGACTCAATACGTGCGAAACGCATTTCAACTCCCCCCCAAAAAATCGATTGAGGAAAATAGAATCTCAACAGTCCCCCTTCCAGTCATTCTTCAGAATTCCCGAAATATCAGACGGATTTTGAAATATAACATTAAAAAATCAAAGCTTGGGAGAGAAAGAAGTACGTAAAAATTTTCGTGTATATATTTTTTAAGACAATACGAAATTTTTAAAAAAGGGATAATCAATGCTGAAAAATTTCTTTGAATTTTTCAGCTGGAATAAATGTTCTTATTTATATACAATTCTAGTGTCCAAACTGTAAATCTTGAATGCTTGAGTCATGTAAGTAGTAAAAAAAAAAAACCTATTTCGGTTAGAAGCAGTTTAAATATAAATAAATGTTTATTTCTCAACGTTAACATGGTAATAACAGGCTTTCAAGCTATCAAACAAAATACTGAAATAAAAGCTTTTTTTTTACGGAGGTTGAAATTTTTATACAACCATTGGCATGTTTATAACAAAATGATGTTGAACTATTATCTCATTCTAAATGTAAAGCATATAATATATGAAAATATACATAAAAAGTAGAATATTTAACAAATTTTATTAATATAGTAGTTGTGTGTATAGTAGTGTAAATAAATAAATATAGTAGCTGTTTCCGACTTGCATCGTTGGATATCTTATTATTTTGTTTGACTATGTATTGTTTTCAAGTTATCGAGAGACAGTGGCACACACTAGGGGGGTAGGGCCCCCGTGTCCGGAGCCCCCCCCCAAGTCCTTGATTTTTTCCCCGTTTGATTTTAATCCTATTTATATAGTACGTAACATTTAATTATTTGTTATTAATAATAAATTTCATTAATTAATGCTAATTATTTATTCAAAAATTATTTTTACTGTCCCCCGAAAATCGACAAAATCAAAGGGAATTTCAGTACTGGAGCATGATACGAGAATGGTAGACTTTTGGACCTTGACCCACCCCCTCCCCTTGAAAAGTTCCTGTGTACGCCACTGTGAGAGATATCCCTTAAAATCTCTGGCTTATAACGCGCACTACCGTATAAAGCATACCCATACTTTCAAGATGATTTTTTAATTTTTAGGTACATTCGCCGTATAACGCCCCCTATTTATACGAAGAAACTTGAAATGTACGTACGCAGTGCTCTTACATTTTAAAGTCGCTTATTCGAGGTATTATCTCCGGCTTTTAAAAAAATAGTATATTTCTAGATTGTAACTCTTGAAGTTCATAAGATATGTCATTTCTTTTATATAAACGGTAGACAGATGTAGAAATTTTTAATTTTTCTCATTCTTATCTCTTTTTTTTTTAATTTTTAAAGTCCTCATTTTTATACCCGGAGTATAACGAGCACCCATAAACTACGATCTTGTTTTTTGAGTTAAAAGTTCGCGTTACTCGTGTACGTCGGATTTTACGGTATGTCTAGTCCTAGCATTAAACTAAACTCAGTGGCACAACAGCCTATGAGAACCAAGGCCTACTGTGCCCTTCTCAGTTTACATGACCTTGAGCACTGAGGTGCATGAGCAGATGTTCCGTTCTGGTGGTCAATCTGACGTAAAACTCCCAATGCTAAGCTTGGTGCTCATTTATCGACCCACTAATAGATGAAAAGCTGAGTCGACCTTGCCCAGCCCGAGATATAAATAGGGATGGCGATCCGAGATCGATTAATCAAAAAATTGATTTCTCGGGCCGAAAAAATCGATTTTTTTTAAATCGATGTGTAGCACTGAATCGATTCAGTGAATCGAATATTTCATCCTAGAAAATCAACATTCGATTTTTTTTTTTGTTTTGATAAAAACCATAAAATTATTTACAGTTAGTTGAATGCACCGGAATGTCAGGGTTTAAACGGAGAATTTAAACACTATTTATCGCAGGCAGTTGTGCACCTGAAGTATGATCCTATACTTTACTGGCAAGAACAAAAAAAACACTATTTATCATCCCGTTCACTCAATAGCCATGATGTATATGAGTATCGTAGGATCATCTGTTCCTTATGAGCGCCTTTTTTCGATTGCCGGCAACATCGCAAGTGATGAGCGGAGCCGCTTGGATCCCAGAAGACTTGACAGACTGTTGTTTTTAAAAAGCTTAGATATTAAGCATTGGGAACTATAAGCTTTGTTATCTATTTCCTAAACTTTTCTAATGTAACAAGTACATTTAAAAAATAAATGTCTTCTTTTATACCTGATACTTTGATATGGTAATAACAATAATTGTAATTGTCGAATTCCCTGAACTAAAAAATTCCCTGATTTTACTTATAAGAGATCGTTTAATATGGTATCTTTTTTTTTTTCTTGTTCTTCATAAAATGGATTTATATTTACATTGTTAATGCAGACTTGAAAAAAAAAATCGATTTTTTAGAAATCGATCTTTTAGACTTCGATTTTTTTGTGAATCGATTCATCAGGTTACGATTCGAATCGATTTAAAAATCGATCTTTTTAGGAAAGAATCGCCATTCCTAGGTTTGAACCCCGCACCTATGGCGTAGAAGCTCACCTAGCATTAGGCTTTCGATTGTATTCAAAAATATTCTTGTAGCTCTCACCTCTTGATTTAAAAAGGACAGAATTTCTGAGACGGAAGTAATTTTGTCTTTTATGCCACCGTAATCATCCCTCGATTTCCGCAAAAACCTTAGTGGATATCTGCTCAACAAAAATGAAAAGCCTTCTATATATATAATTTCAAGTTTGTAAGCCTATAGCTCAGAAGTGGAATTTTTTTTTTGTCTCTTTTTTTACCTTCACAACCCACCTTCCCTTATCTTCCTGGGAGCTAATTTCCGTACTACCCTGTTCTTAGCGGATCTTTACTTACGGAAAGAAACGTGCCTGCCACTTTTCAAATCGTAATGAGTGATTGAGCGAGTTAATGGCTTTCCTTTTATATATATTAGATGATAAAGTTTTAAATTATTCCACAAATTGTTTAGAATTCTATAAAGAGATATTATTTTACTATTTACAAAAAAGATTAGTAATTTCTTCTCATTTTTATTAAATGAAATTTTATAATATAGGCACATTATATCGTCGAGATAAACGCCGGATGGAGAGGGCTGGGAACGATGCGAATGTGAAGACCCTGCGAAAGAGTACATTTTTGTGATGAGTACTGGAAAAAAGTAACAAATGGATAAATACGGTTATCTCAAAAATCGATACTATAACGTCACATGATACAACATACGCCCAGTAATGATTAGCAGTTCGTCCTTTTCTCTCCGATATATCGTCAAATTTACAAACTAAACGTAGATCACACTTCAAACCGAAAAATGTCTCAATTTGCTCGAAAATTTTTAACATTGAAATTTATGCATTTGTTTATATCATAGCATTTTTAGAAGCTTCCAAATTCTACAAAAGATTCAATTTCCTTTGACGCGTAAAAAGATAGGATATTTAGCATTGAGTTGTAAAAGGAAAAAAAAAATGTGTATTACGTTTTATACCAGAAAAATTGGATAAACTCGGATATAAATGAATAGTATTGTTACGAATTTTGTGTAATGAATAAAATGATGTAAATAATTTATTTTTGGATGTGTAATACCTAAATATTACTCTATGTTGTATTTATTTCATGTTAAAATTGTAATATCCATAAGCAACACCGTTTCTTACATTATAATTGTGTTTCAATAGAAACTTGGCGAAATCTTGACGATAGAGTCAAGAGGACAACATTTTTGGCAATTATGTTGGTGACCCTATGGATTCTTCTGGAAATTAGTGGAGAAATCTACTAATATCACGATCTGTGACGCAAGCGGATTTTTCTCGAAAGATCCATGCGGCCTATAAATAGGGCGTCGCTCGCCGAAACTGAGTTAGTCTTTTTTTGACCGTTAGTAGTTTTAATTCGGCCGGAAAGAGTCGACCAGCAATTAGTTAATACTTCGGCTGTTGTGTTGGACGAGCGAGTGCTTGTGAATAATCTTTTACATACTTATATTTTAGGCACTGATAGTTGCGTCTATGCCCAGAGAACGTGTTTGAAGCCTTCTGAGATTTATTCTGCGAATTTAGCTGCTGAATTTCAAGGATTGTTTGTAAAAATAAATTTCCATCTCTAATGAAGAACTTTCTTGCTCTTTGCGACTGATTGCATAAAATCTTCAAACTCCGATCTACGTAAACAATATTAATTTTAGAGTACTTTTATACATGAAAATTTTAAAAAATTTATCCTTTTTAAAATAGGTTCCGAAACGGATTTAAGGGAAAAAAAAAAGCACAAATTCGTACGCTGACTGAACATTTAAAAATGAGTGTAAAATACACTAATTTATATATTTGTTTTTTTTATTAAAAGAGGTGGAATGTTTATTCCTTATACCATTTATATACCGTATGCTCTCGTATTTATTTCAAAGGTGGAGCGATAAAAAAAAAAAGAAATTGAAACTGACCATTTTTAGCGTTGTTTGTAAAAATTCGAATAATCAATTGTTCTAAAGCTTGGAATATTACCTCGAATAAATGAAATTAAAACATAACAGCATTGCGTTGTACAGGTGGCCATAATTAAACTGCAAGTGTGGGGTGCTGGAGAGAAAACTACTGGGAATATTTCAGTGAAATTTGGTGTCTAGGGGAGACCGGGGTAAGATGAAGAGCTGGGCAAGATAACAAATGTCTTAATTTTTCCGTTTTCCACTAGGCAGCAGGGTCAACCAGACACTACTGGCTCTCCTATTGGCCGTTCGCTAAACAATAGTATAGCGAAGCTGAAATCGCCATTTTTGTGTTAGTTGTGAAGCTTTGATTGTTTAACCGTTACCACGATATAACTTTCATGCATGTGAAAATAAGCTCTGCTACAGATACAGAAAAAATATATCATTTCTCTTTAATATTTATAAGTAACTTAGTTTAAATGCTACCATGAATAAATGTCAATTAATCGCCTTCCTTCAAGGCAATGAAAACGAATATTTTTAAACAGACAGTCCAGGGCAAGATGACGAGCTCATTTTGCCCCGTGTTTCGGAATTTATTAAACTAACTACGTTTTGTCCATTTTATTAAATCCTGTAACGCTTGTTTGTCTGTGTGTTTGTCCTCTCGAGCTTGCGCTTCTATCTCCTCCATTACCTCTAACACTTCATGTAAAATTAATTTTTTTTATCCTTAAAATTAAATTAATAAACAACAAAAATTGTTAGCATAGTCATCTCGCCCCGGTCTCCCCTACACGTTTCAGACCATGCACAAGTCTAATATGCAAAAAAAAAAAAAAAACGCCATTTTTACCCGATAGATTGCGCTGTACCTTATTTTAACGCCCACCGGTGGCATATACAACTTCCAAAACCGATAGACGGAGCACAGTAGCGCACACAGAACTTTTCCAAGGGGGTGGTCCAGGGTTGAAAGTCCACCATTCTTGTACCTTGCTCCTTTTGATTTTGTCAATTTTGGGGAACAAAACACAGTAAAAAATAAATTTTTGAATAAATAATTAATATTAATTTAAAAAAATTAATCATTAAAAAAAATATTTAATTAAATTTTTTCATATTATATACTTAAAATTAAAATCAATCTGGACAAAAATCAAGGTTTGGGGGGCCGACCCTAGGACACCCCTTTGTGGGCCACGACGAATAATGACATTTTATAAGAGACACACACAGATAAACAATATAAAACATCCCTCACAGTTTATCAGAAATCGATACAATTCGCTTCAGTAATTAAATTTTTACAGTATCATGTAATCAAAAATTAACATAAATTAAGATCCTGAAAAAAAAAGTCGCATTTAAAAATCTCTGTTGTAACACACCTCACGTATCTCTTTATGCTAGATTTCAATCCAGCAACAGAAGCATGTCGTTCTCTATAAACCATATCTTTCAGATGTCCCCTACAGATAAAAATCGCAAGGATTAAGACGCTTTCCGTTTGACATTAACGATTTTGATTAACGACAAAAAGGACTATCTTCGCAATCCGCTGAAAACGACCGTCAACTATTCGCCTTCCCCGCAAAAATACTCATCATACAACCCGTGCGGTCATATATCTTGGAAGAGTGGATTTAAAAGAATATTCCTGCTAAGTATTGTCATATTCGTACAAATGATTATTCTATGAAACTTTAAAGTGAGCGGTCCTGAGAACTACCGTCGGTAGATAAAGGGTTAAATCTGTCGAAGAAAGAAGTCCTCACGCAGGCGTGGTGTAGAATTTAGGGAGAGCCAGTTCAGTTCTCCTCGTCTCTTGACCTTGATTCAAAATCAGGAGATCTGCCGCCCGCAGCAGTCGTGTTGCTTCAGATTACGTCTTAAAAAGAAAAAAAAAATCAATCAATATACGAGTGTACAGATTTCAAAGTAATTCCTGCATGAGTGGTGTCTTTAAAAAAATCGAAAATTCAAGAGAAAGTCTCAGAAAAAATTTCCACGAATAAATAAATATAAATAAGTGTAATTCTGTTTCAAGTAATATTTATTTTAAAGACAGAGAGTGAAAATTTTTTTAATTAAATCCTACCAAATATTTTATTTTTTTAGTTTTAGATAACTTTCATTCGTGGAAGGGATTTCTGTATTTGTTTAAAAACTATTAATTTAAAGCCACAACTTTTTTATGCCGCGATGCAAGCAATTTATTAATTTTCAAATTCTTTAAATAATTAGCATGTTTGTTTAGTTATTTATTCAGGATACTATCATAGTTGATATTTTTTAAATAGTCAATTTTTTTTTTGTTTCAAAAATGCATAAAATAATTTTCCTTCTCGTGAAAGTTTCAACGACTATTGATTAAAAAAACACCAGAGCAATAATTCCAAATTCACAGTTATAAGTGTATAAATTACATAAACAGATATTACACCATAAAATTACAAGATTCACGGTGTTACAATTAAGCCTGAAATAAGCACACAATTAAATCTCGGAAAACCAGTTTCAATATGAAAATTCGTAAAATGCAATACTTCTATCTTCTAGTCAGAATATCGAATTCAGACGTTCGAGAAAGTATTCCTAAAACTTTTACTCATTAATAGATGAATTATTACCACTGAGATAGAGAGAGAGAGAGAGAGATAAAAATGATAATACTTTTGCGAAACATATTTTTTTCATCCCTTATAAACAAAATAATAATAATAAATAAAAAAATCTTTCTCCAAGTTAGTTAAATAACAGCGGAGTTGAGGCATAGCACATGAATGTCTGCTCGGTCTGTGATTGGTTGAAATTTGGTGCTCTACTTCGTTCGAGCCTGCGCAGTCAAAGGCAGATGGGGTGGGTAGAAAATGGGGATATGCGTTTGATGCTTCTCGCTGCTAAGAAAGTATACTACAACCAGTGAAACTTTTTGGGTTTGGGGGTTGGTCTGTGGAAGAAATAAATAATAATTAAAATTTAAAAGTGTTTGAAACATAAGGTAAAAAAAAATCATTTTA
>BMAV01022028.1:17607-34546 GCA_019973955.1 Trichonephila inaurata madagascariensis
CCCCCCCCCCACCTAATGTTATATAAAAAAAATCATATTAAGATATTTTTTAAAATAAAAATTAGTTAAGAAATATTAATTTCGTGCGTAAACCTACGCAAGATATATTTTTGAAAAATATAAGAAATATCAGTGATTATTGAGCACATAACTCGAGATTTAACTCTGTAATATTTGTATCACCAAGTTTACTCACTCAAAGCCTATAGCTTTCGTGCAGCTACAACAGCTTCAAAGTAAGACTTCAACAAAAAATAGGCATATATTATATTCTGAAAGTTAAAATTCAAAAGTTTTTATTACATTTTGGTGTATTGTGAATTTACAATTTTTTACTATACTGTAGCAAACTTTTTGCAAATTTCAGTTTTGGGGGAAGGGAAAGCCAATGATCTGATCGATTTTGGGTGTAGCATACAAAGAAATATTTTATGACACACAGAATAGTATACCACTTCTTCTTTCCAGTAGCTGTCATTATTTTTAACACCCTTTTATAAGCTTCACTTGTATGTAACGGAATCTTTGAACTCAATTTTTACCCACTTTAAGAGGTCACATTAATTCGAAATTTTGCTCACTTGTGGAGGACCAATGACAATACAATAATTTAATAATTTTGCTCCAATGTTCTGATCAGGATCATCAGGACTAACGATTTCCCATTTTCAGATCCCATTCCGCATCTGGCGACTAGATCCAGATCCTATTTCCAGATTTGGCGACTAAAAGATTAAGTTACAACTTAGTTCGATTAACTATTCGATTCACTATAAAAGGGTGGTTTTTTTTTAGTTTTTTAAACTGATATTTATTGAATCAATATTCATAAGAAAATTGAAATTTACAAATTTTTTTTTTCAAACGCAACCTTTTGCAAACAAATTACAATTTTAGAATGTTTTATATTTATACACCAGATTCATCGAATTATTAAGTAGTTACTGCTACTTTTCCATAAATTAATTCTGGGGCCTGAAATTTAATATTTTCTTAATTCAATTGGCGATACTTAATAAAATACTCTTTGGTAAACATGGGTGTCACGACCCCGGGGTACCCCAGTGATCCTTCTCTATTTTCAACCCTCCATCTTGTCATCCAATTTCTCCTTTTCTTCTTTTCCCGTCCAGACCACAAACCTATGAATGTTTGGCGCAGTATAGCCAAAAAGCTGGGGCTCTTGTGCCATAAAACACCAAACTCAACTCAACGCGATACTTAATTTTGAAACCTGTTAAATTATTTTCGGAAAAATTGGGTTTTTTTTTTTTGTAATGGAAATGAATAACTGCTAAAACAATTTTTTATTAAATCGTCCTGGACCTCGGAACTTTCATAACTTATGGTAAAAATAGTTTTTATAATTTTTGTGAAATCCTAAATTGCTAAAGAAAAATGTGAGCTGTAGGAACGTTTGTATAAATTATAAATTTTCCGAATAGAAAAAAATGAGTTGCGACTTACTGTAAGAGCCTTTTTATAAATTTTTTCATTGCTTATTATTTCATAAATTAGTGGATATTATATCGAAATAATATGTTTGTATACATTGGACCACAAAAGTGTTCGTACACTTGTAATCTTTTATAAAATTTAATGTTTTCGACTAATAAAAATTAATATATTGTAATTGTAATTTTTGCATGATATTTGCAAATTGTTCTTAATAGAACGACTTAATTAATTTTTTTAAAAATAGAATAACTATTATTTTTAAAAATTAATAATCCAAAAGCTGCTAAAAATTACGCCACTAAAGTCTTCGTACACTTAACAAAAATTTCAACCTAGCTTTAAATATAGTATTTCTTTCTTAATTTAGTATTAAATAGTTTTAAAAAGTTGTTTAGTGTCCGAAACAACTTTTAAGCGTCTTGGTATAGATTTAATCAGTTTTTGTAATTTCTGCATCGATTTTCCACCATGCTTTTGGGGTTATTGTTTTTACTTCACATTATGTATTTGCATGTCATGCTTTCTTTTTCTTTTAATCAAATTCTCACCAAATATGTTCTACAACTCTAAACTAAACAAAAAAACTAAATAAAGTGATTGAGTAGGTATTTTCATAATTTGGGGACAGTTATAGAGACACTAGCGACCTACATTGAGAGCAGAGCGCTTGGCGTCATTATCCTGTTAAAAAAATTAAGTCGTCTCCAATATCCAAATTTTCGGCCAATAATTTGAAATTTCTCTTTAAAATATTTAAATAGAGCTCATGATTCCCAATATCAACAAAAAATACCAAATACCTAATTCTGTGGCCGATTTACACCCCCACGCAAGAACACTTCCACCACCATGTTTTATTGCTCCAACAAGATTCTTGTGATTAAGTTTCAGAAAATTCAAAATTAACAGCAAATTGATTGGGATGGCAGGTAATTCAACATTTTTGGTTCCAAAAGGCCTATAATAACTGTGACATAGCCATCCTGTGATGACCATGTCTTGCCGGTTCCGCGTAAGCTAGAGGTGTGGGANCTGTATATTGTTATCGATACACTCGATAAACTCTGCAACATTCTCCGACCCTGAAAAGTACATTTCAGGTAGAATTGTATTTCCACCTACATTACCTAACCCAGAATTAAATACGTTCGGGCGCCATTGTGACATAGCCATCCTGTGATGACCATGTCTTGCCGGTTCCGCGTAAGCTAGAGGTGTGGGATTATCAAAATGATGAGACATAATTCTTAATACAACTTTTATTAAGAGTAACTTATAATACTTAAGTTCTAATTTGACAATTATTAATTAGAGTGAGAGTCAAGCCCGAATTAAATCACGTATTTAAGTCAGATCACGCAACTAGATCCTCTATCTCAATTATCCTAAATAATCCTGTTTATCTAATTACTTATATCTAATATTACCTTTTCCAGTTCTGGTCCCTTGACCTAGAGAATATAATCTATAACTTTATATTTGAAGATTCTTGATCCGCAATGCAGCTAATTCTTGATCCTCAAGATTCCACACTAAGCTTTGTCACGCTATTGATCAGAATGATTCCACACTACAATCTCTGAGCCTGCTACGCTATGCTATGCTATGCTATCTCTAGGATTGCCACGCTATCCTTTTATAGTATATCTCATTTACATATTCGATCCGTGTCTCTTCTTGGTATTGGGTTGGAAAGGTTTTGCCATTAATCGTGGCCGTCAAAGAATATAGGAGTCATGTTAATCAGAAAGACGCGAGAGACGTCACACAACGATTGACCCAGATTACACATTCAGCTGCCACACCAGATCAACTTTGGCAACGTGTGGAAGCCGCTTGGTCTGCTGTACCCCAAGAACCCATCCAAAGTCTCTTTGAATCAATGCCGAGGCGTGTGGCAGCGGTGATCTCCAACAATGGCGACTACTCTGGCTACTAATTCTGGCAGGAACCACACTTCACAGAAGTCTATAAATTTAATCATTTGATACTTGGTCAAAATGTTATCTACAAAATAAATTTTGTTGTGCTATCTCTTGTCTTTCTTGGTGTTGCATTTATGGTGGCCGGCAGTGTATATCGTTTATTAAGTTAAATTTATTATTTATTTTTCCCAATTTTTAACTTTTTTTTTTAGTTTAAATTTACGTTTATTCTTGATCATTACTTAAATTTATTTACACTTCTGATTAGTTTTTATATCTATTACTTATTTTTTTCCCTTTTTCTTTAATATAATCACATAATTTTTATTGGTATTTGCTATCTTATTTTTATTTATACTTATTTTTATTTGCTTTATTTTAATGTTGTTTATTTATGGATCATTATCATATAACTTTTATTATTATATCATATTTTGTTTTATTACTATAATAATGATTTATTTATTTCTAATATTAAAATTATTTTGATTTATTATTTTATCATAATAAACGTTTTTAAAATTAATGATAAATTATTTTTTGGTTAAATTTCGGTATTACCT
Source organism: Trichonephila inaurata madagascariensis (assembly GCA_019973955.1). Classification (NCBI taxonomy): domain Eukaryota; kingdom Metazoa; phylum Arthropoda; class Arachnida; order Araneae; family Nephilidae; genus Trichonephila; species Trichonephila inaurata. The sequence goes on from BMAV01022028.1 coordinate 21,554, forward strand.
TAAAAATAATAATTCTTTACTAAATTTTGATTTATTGTAGTTTTATTTACTTTTAATTTATTAATTTTTATGTCCTTTATTAATATTTACATGATTTAATTTTTACTTTATTATTTTTAACCATTACTTCATGCTAATGGTTTGTTATTATTATCAAAGCCTTTATTATTACTGATAATTTACATTTCTTGTTAGTAATAATTATTTTTTCTTAACCCTGATTTTGTATTACTAATTTCTTTAATTTAATTTAGATTTTATTTTATTACTAATACTTTTTTACTGATGATGATGTTAAAAATTAAATCCTTGACTGGGGAAAGGTGAAATCATAATATTACCCTTTCTAAAATTTCCTTTTATAGAACCAGGGGGTTTATTTCTAATCAAAATAAAATTAATTTTTTTAAAAAAAAGTTATGCATGATTGAGAGTTTGTTAGCGTCGCGCTATAAAACAACACGAGGGCTAATGGTAACAAATGTTGCAATTTTAAACTATGTTCGAGTGACGAGGACGACACCTGAGCTAGTATCCCTTCTTCAAAACTACCACGTCCCGCCAAAGGGAGGACTTTGAGCTTTGACATATTTAACATGCATCGGTCCACTGTACTTAGCGGGTCTTTAACGGTACTATGCTTGAACTCATGACACGCAAACCGTGACCGTGACCTTGACCACTAGCTACCACTGCCCGAACTTCAGTGGCACCTGGGCTTCAGTAATACCAGCCGCGTGCTCGTAACCATAACCACTAAGCTACATTGGCCAAATATTAAGCATGAGAAATGACTTCCAACTAGAGTTCATTTTCATCATCTAATGATCATTTTCCTAAATATGATCTACGTCGAAAATTTTAAGTCTTCTCCCAACAAAAGAAAATTAGTAGAATTAAATCTAAAACACACTCCTAATCGACGAACATTCAAAATTTAACTACTACTTCACCCTCTTCTCTCGTTTCCTCCGTGCTCTATCATTTGCTGATGCATGTTCGAAAAGGCGGATCACACTAAAACAACAAAAGGACGATACATCACTCCGCGAATCCATCACAGATTTTGACCTGATCATCGACTGACTCCTGAAGAGAGAGCAGCAAAATAAGTTTTACCTGTCTCCTCCCAAACGGTTTTTTTCTTTTCTCTTTGGCAGAGTGTAAGCTATGTTTTGAAAACAGGAATCACGCAATTTGTGCATGTATGCATCGCCTCCCTTAAGCCTCGCAATCAACCTTATGAGTAAGGAGATACCTCCGGGGTGTGTCTGTCTGTAGCTCATATCGACTCAGGGGTGGGTAAACTAGTAATATTTCGTTACAGTATCTCTTTCGCCTCCTAAGGATGATAGCAGAAAGACATCCTGATAATATTTGGTGGGTTTCGTTACGCAATCCTATTTGAGTATCTGAAATGAGTCAATGGTTTCTTGAAAGTGAGTCATGCAGATCATTTGCATTTCGAGGGTGGAATTAATCAGATTTGATTTATAATAATTTTTTTTATTTGATTTTCATGTGTTCTTCATTAAACTTTCACAAATAAAAGATCTCGGATAGGAAGTTTCTAATAATAAAAATGAAAAGACAGCAAGCAAGTTTTGTAAATACGTGTTGCAAATATGTGGGAGGATAAAAGCAAACGATGACCTTTAATTATTTGAATAATAAAAAATATTTTAGTGGACAAGGATGAATAGATGATTAAACGAAGACAAATCGACATATATACGCAAAGAGATATCACAACAGATTATTTACGTTAGTGCAAAACGCACTCGTTAAAAACAAGCTGTACAACACTCCAAAAACGGCTATCGAGAACAGTTCCCCTAGCAGGAACTCAAAACAAAGTTTTCCGCTTTTTTTTTTACCTCGGTTACATTCTCCTCTGAACTGCTTTAGTTTTAAATGTCCTATATATAACCTCATGGAATAAAAGAAATCGACCCTAGAGCCTTCTCGATAATTCCTTGGCGCTATTGTATTTTTCGCAAAATATGTCGAAAGGGGGGGGGGAGAATGCCATCAACCTGATAACTCTATAATCACATCAATGACAGCCATGATCCTGTTTTTTAAATTCACGCTCTAAAGCGAGCTTTACTTGTAAAATTCAATTTTTCCTCAAGGAGAGTATCGCTACCAGGAAAATAACACACGTGAAGTGTTTCAGAATAAAAACAGGAAATACATATTTAATTAATTGTTTTACATAAATAAAAAGAAAACTGTTTTTGAAAAAATATTCTTCTTCTCACTCATTTTATTGCGTATTTTCGATTCAAATAATAATTTATTTCAAAAATGATAATAAAAAAAAATAGCCATATATCACACCCAATGGCTACCACGGGCACACTGAAGTTCCCAATAAGAAAGATAGAAAAATTAACGTGCATTAAATAGTATATCATAAATAATATTAAACGGTGATGTACACCAGATCCACCCCTATTCCACTCCTCAAACTCAGAGTGCAATAGGGGTGGATCTGGTGTCTTTCTTAAGTACCCAGATAACACAACTTCAAAGCCCAAGGTCTCTGCAGGGCAAATTGCTTCCAACTTCACGTGTGAACTTATAGCACAATTAGGACCGCGCCCTAGATATTTACCTTACACGGACAAATATTGCTAAATCCGACGGCATCATTGTGCTCTCATAATGTAGATCTGCTCTTGAGGCCATCAAGGAAGGAAAAATGAGGCTCACCCAAGAAATCAATTCACTTCTATTCCCCATTGGTGCATTGGGCAAATCATGTACCCTCCAGTGGATCCCTGCACATGTTGACATTGAAGGGAACGAGATGGACGATTTCCTTGCCAATGAAGCCAGAACACTTGAGCCTCTACCTTCATCTACTACGGTCTTCGATGCCAACGCAGTAGGAAAACAAAAGCTCTGCTCAAACCCAAGAAAAAAATTATCGCTGCCAGAATTAAATTATAGCCGAGAAATTACGTCAACAATAACTAGACTAAGGACAAAGCATTTTTTAAGTGTATGAAGATTCTGCCCGATGGTTCAAGATCATATGTGGAATGTAGGCACTGCCCAGGCACGCAACTGGATCCCAAACACCTTTTTAGCTGTCCTTCCATTGTTGGTGCCCTTTTTAAAATAGACAATGACTGTAGCATGGACATCCTTTACTCGGATGGATGCCATGGATGTTGCCACGGCAGTGATTCCCGCCTTTGGCAATATCTGACTATATCCTTATGTTTTTTTTATTACTATTAAAACCCCTGCACTTTGTCATACACGACAACGACAACAACGGTTATGTACTTAGATTGCATTATACATGAAACATAATTTCCTCCTATTACCTTATTCGTGTGTGAGAGAAAAAACAAAAGTTTAAAGGGCAAAATTCGTTTAAGTTTATTAAGAATATTACCGAGAGTATGATATTTTCTATAGTTCCAAAGGAAATGAATTAATAATTATTCTTTTGAAATACACTACTGGTCATTAAAATTGCTACACCAAGAAGGCGACATGCTATGGACGTGAAATTTAAGCGACAGGAAGAAGGTGCTGTGATTAGTGACGTAGCTACCAATGGGCTAGGTGGTGCCGTGCACCGGGGCCTTCAAGCTCTGGGGGGCCCTTGGACCCTGACAACCAATTAAGCCGAATTTGCGATAATTTCTCCCATCTTTAAGATATAAATCTAAAATATTGCAACATAACTATAATCATGGTAATTCAGCCGAAAATGGTTTCGAACTCGTAGGGAATTTCCTTAAATTTTTTCCGTTGTTTGTTTAGTTTTGCGAACTTAACTTATTGAAAAACTTATATTGTTTTCAATTTTTTTTTCTCATTATTCTATAAACTGTTACTTGAAATTTCCATGAAAAATTTTACCATACTTATTATTACATCTTAAAAAACCTACACAAGGGGCAATTCCTTCCAAGTTGCATTCTATTTTTAATAACAACATGATTCATAGTAAGCTAGTTTTCTAAGTACTCGAGTACATGTGAAGAGTACTGCATAAATTATAAAACTAAGTTATAGGGATAAAAAAGAAGAAACCCAGTGGTAGGTTTAAGCGCAAATAATTCTAAGAAAGAGAAGATAATAAACAAAAATTGTAGCTTTGCATATTTGAAATATTCGTGTATTTTTACTTGATAAAATCCATCCAAGATAGGACCCTTATTTATTTTTTTAGCCCCAGGGTCTTTGAATACCTAGCTACGCCACTGGCTGTGATATGTGAAAGATTAGCTTTTCTGAGCACTCAAAGAAAATAGGTGCCGGTAGTGACCTACAATGTGTTTAAATGAGGAAATTGTTCAGCAGGTTCCTCATACACAAATACATCTAAAAGTTGTTGTCTGGTAAAAGGTTGTTGTGGTACCTCGTGTAAGAAGCAGAAATGCGTACCAGCACGTTTCTGACTTTGATAAAGGTTCAATTATAGCATAATGCGATTGTGGAATATCGTATCGCAGTATTGCTACTCGCGTCATCCGAGATCCAATGACTGTTAGCAGAACATGGAATCAATGGGTTCAGGGCGGTGATACGGAATGCCGCGATAGATCTCAATGGCCCCCTATCCCTAGCAGCCGAGAAGATAGGCATGTTACTCGCATGGCCTTAATGGATTGTGCAGCCACATCACGGGCCCTGAGTCAAGAATTAGGGTCGTTTGCAAGACAAGTTTCTGCCCAAACAGTTTGACCACATTTACATCAGCATGGACTCTTAGCTCGAGTGAGTGATTTTGAGGCTTAATAGCGCAAAGGCCAATTTTGGCCAAACTGCGCCAAACACTCGTTAAAAAAAAAGAAGAGAGAGATATTTGTTTTTAAAATACATTTGAAGCATTAAAAATATAAAACTATTAGAAATTTAATTAAATTTCAGTTAGAAAAGGTAAAATCGGAATCTGAACGAATTTAAAAGCAATGACTGGTGGGGGAATTCTTCCACCAAGCTCGACATGTATTAAAAAATAAGTCTTTTTATAATTCTAGACATTGTTAAAAGCAGTGATCCCTGTCACACATTTCTTTTGATATTTGGTGGATGTTATGAAATGAGAGTAACCGTCTTTTATAAAAGTTTTAAAACCCTTATCCTCCTCCACATCGTATACAATCACATCCTCGTCTTCTGATGTATAGTGTACATAGCTTTTCTTCGGCTTATGTGGGGACATTTTTATTTTTATTTCTGGTTTTTGTACTTTTGTGCGTTTTCTTCTATTTTTGGAATTCTGTTTTACACTCTATGGGATTTTAGAAGGTTTGCTATTGGATGTAGTAGTGGCCGACTCAGGTAAGGGAACTGATCGTTGAACCTCAGTTGACAGAGCGCCAAATTTATTAGAAGTTGTAAGAGGGCGGGTTTCAGTTTCTGAAGATGAAGCAGAAGTATTCAGGTTATTGTCAGGGGAAGTAGTAGTAGTAGGAATGGGTATTGGTAACAAAGACTCACTTTGTATTGTTGGTATTATTCCAGATATGGAGGAAGTAGATGTGCTTGAGTTGATGAAGATGATGTGGAGACTGCAGGCATTGAAGACGAGGTAGCGGAGATAGGATACAAACATTGTAGAGGAGGGCAGATTATTTTTGTTATATTTGGATCTGTTTGTGTACTTGTGGATATTGCTGTAGGTTTTGCAACTTGAGCATATGTTTGGGATAGCTGAGGAACTATTAGTTTGCGTGCTTCTGGGTAAGAAATATTTTTATTTGTTTTAATTTCCTGAATTTGTTTTTCTAACTTCCATTTTGGGCATAACTTTGATTTTGATGAATAGGATTCTGAGCAATTGACACACTTGGGCTCTAGATTACGATCAGTGGAAGAATGCCCAGCGGACGCACATCTAGAGCACGTCAATTGTCCGCGGCAGGAAGTTTGAGAGTGTCCGAATCTCTGACACTTAAAACAGCGCAGAGGATTCGGTATATACGGACGTATTTTACAATTAAGGTAACCGGCTTTTATTGTGGTCGGAAGTTTAGGGTTATTGGAAGTTAAAATTATTTGTTTAGTTTGAACAGTAGAAGTCTTTTTTAATTGTTATTCTTCTGACCTGGTAACACCCTGATCAGCAAGTCCTTCCAGGATTTCTGCTTCAGAAGCACAAAAAAGATCCGTTTCGTAGATAACACCACGACAAGAATTTAAAGATTTGTGAGGGTATACTGCTAATGGAGAATCTAAAAAGTTTTTGGCTAACAATAAAGATTTACTTTGAAAGGCAGATTTGGTTTCAATTAGTAAATCACCGGACCGTAATTTTTTTATGGATTTTGGCTCTCCGCCAATCCCTGTGAAAGCTTTTTGAATGGCAAACGGAGCCTTCCGTGACATTTCATTGTTAGGTAGCGATAGATTTAAAAACCGAGAATGTGTAGCAATAGTATCAATGGTAGTTGTGGGTAATACAAGGCCTTTACCCGGGCACATCATATTCGGATCCATAAGCGCAATAACAACTTCGTCCTGGCGTGTCTCCACTCACCACGGAGTCCAACATGGGAGGCAGTGTGCCGGCCATCTGGCAAAAACCAGGCACGGCGCTTACCTGGAGTACACCCAGAATATAATGCTACAGCATCAGGGTTAGGATCCAACGGGTAAACCCGACACCCCTTATCTGCAGCACTAACCCTACAGCAGTGTCTCTTCGGGTACACCGAAGATATGTACCACCAGCCCATTGACAGGAGCGGGCTCACTCCTGCCACCCGTCTACAGTGAAGCGTGGGCCAAAGGGAACGCAAAGGATTCCCAGAACACCATTTTCCACCTTACAGGACTCCGCACACGGCAAACATGCGGGTTGGGAAACCAGCGGTGTTAGTCGAAAACAAATAAAGCAATATAATCAAAATATTCGAAGAAATATACGAAAAAAACTAAATTAACGCAATACAAAAGGTATATATAAACCAAATTATGTTAATAATAATTTGTAACATTTCTCTTAAGAAAAAGGATTTGAAATATATTCCTTTCATAATGTTTATCTGTGGTCTGAAAGTGAAAATCTGTGATCTAGACGGAAAAATAAAGAAAGGATTAATTGAATGGCAAGAAGGAGGATCTAAAATAGAGAAAAATCACTAGGGTACCTCGGGTTCGTGAAGCCCGTGTTTACCAAAGAAAGTAAACCCGTTGGGAAAAGGAAAAGATCACTAGGGCACCTCGGGATTGTGACACCCGTACTCACCTAAAGAAGGTGAGCCCCCTGAGAGAGACTCTCAGCTCGAAGACCATGGCTGTGACTACTGTTGGCTCTGCATCACTTACAGGAGCGTCTTCAATGGTGTGAGCAACGACGAACCTGGGTGCACGACGAACTGGGTGAATGTCGAGAAGTCATTTTCTCAGATTAATCCAGGTTCTGTTTACTGCATTAAGATGGTCGCATTCATCTTTGGTGACATCGTGGTGAACGCACATTGGCAGGGTGCATTCGTTATCGGCGTACTGGCCCATCACCTGGTGTGAAGGTATGGGGTACTATTGGATACACGTCTCGGTCACCTCTTGTTTACGTAGATTGCACTTTGAACAGCGCACGTTACATTTTTGGTGTGTTACGACCCTTTGCTCCACCCTTTATTCGCGTCCTACGAAACCCTATGTTTCAGCAGGATAATGGACGACCGCCTGTTGCCGTTGTTGTACGGACCTTCCTTGATGCGAAAAACGTTCGGCTGCTGCGCTGGCTTGCAGGTTCACCAGATCTCTCATCAACAGAAAACGTCTGGTCCATGGTTGCCGAGCGACTGGCTCGTAACCATACGCCAATCACTACGGTTGATGATGTGTGTCATCGTGTTGAAGCTGCATGGGTATCTGTACCTGTACATGCTATTCAATCTCTACTGGATTCAATGCCTGGGCGTATAAGTGGTGTTATGACTGCCAGAAGTGGTTGTTTTGGTTACTGATTTCTCAAGATCTGTGCACTCAAATTTCTTGAAAATTTAATCACTTGTTATTTCCAGCATATCATATTTGTCCAATAAATATCATTAAGTTATCTGCTTTTCTTCTTGGTGTAACCATACTGATAGAAATTTTCTATAGTGTAGCTGTGGAGGTATGTATTGGAGCATCTGGCCCTTTCGGGTCTTTATCTCCTGTCTGGGTACATTAAGATAATATGATGATTAACTTGCCCATTTTTAAAAATTAATAAGAAATTAAAATTAAGTAATTTTAAAAATTAAGGATACATTATAAATTAACAAAACGATAAATTATTTAAATTAATATAAAAAAAATTTTCCGTTTATGAAGAAAAACTAGCTTGTAGAGCATAATCCAATAGTGAAAAGACAGGACTGTGTCGGAGTTTCTCTCGGCCAATAGGGGCCGGAGAACAGTCCGGAGTCTGACCAATGGAGTTGCAGCTATTCGTGAGTGCAGTTAGCGCGTGTAATTTTAAAACTCATTTTTTTCATGTTTGAAAAGTTAGAGGGATTTGAAAAGCTAGAATAAAGTAAATATTTTTCTTTCAGATAATTAAGGAGATATTTGCAAGATCATTTATAATATTTTGTATTTTGTATATTTTTTGTAATATTTCTAATATTTTGTATATTTTTTGTAATATTTCTAATATTTTGTAAAACATATTCAATTAATTTATAACAAAAACTAATATAAGTTTTAAAAACATTAGTATACAAGATAAAACAGAATTCCTTCAAAAGGAGCTATAGGAGCGAAAGGAGCTGTAATAAAATAAAAATATTTGAGAAAAAATTAGTAATTATATGTAAAGAAAAAAAAATGTGGAGATTTAACTACTGATAAGTGTATACTTAGTTTCTTTCAGAAAGTTAAAATATGAATATTACTTATCCGTCATATATAACTCGGAGTTTTGAAAATAATCATTGTTCTAATAAAGCTTATTGATCTTGACAATATAATAGAGCAGATTTTCGAGTTTTTTTTTTTTCCTATATAGACTTATGTAAGTAATATCATATTTTTATAATTTAGTTCTTTAAGATCATTTAAAGCACACTTCGAAGCCTTCTTAAGGTAAATTATATTTAACAATTTTTTTTTTAAGTAAACTTAGTTAAATATTTATTAATTTATTTTTTAGAAGTGTCATTGTTCTAAATCATTCATTTGAATCCTGTACTTTTTTTTTCTAAAACATTTCCTTCTGCAATTTTAATTTAACCGTAATAATATGTTGGGGGGAGGCTTATCAATTAATTCATTCTTTAAAATTTGCATTAATGTATATTATGACAGATTAAATCATTTTTGAAATAAAATATTAGCCAAGCTATTTTTTGTTGTATTTGAAAGCTTTTTTAAAAATATTTTTAGCTAGAAATGAGGAACAAATGTTTATTAAAAATTTTCAAAATATTAATAAAATTTATCTTTAAGAAAATTGCAATATCCAGACTTAGATGAACTAACTTTTCTTTCTTTCGTATCAAACTTACGAACTAAGAATTTGCTAATATATTCGTAATATGTATTGCTTGACCAACCCCAAAATAATGGTTGCTTAAAATATCATCAATGAAAGATATTTCCTTTTTGTTAAGACAGAACATGAAATAATTTTTATGTTTGATTTAAATTTTTTTTTAATGATTATTTACTTCTTTAATTTTAATTGTCTTGTCTCAAATTTTTCTCTTCTGTGTGTAATTTTTTTCTTTTCTTTTAAGATCCTTTTCAATTTTAGCTGTATTAAGTTTGTTATTATAAAAATGATCCAGTTAATTTTGTAAGAAAGTTTGTAATGTGTCTGCACCACAATACATTATATAAAGCCTATAAGCATAAGTCGTATTGAAACTTTTTAGTAAGGTAATTTTTTCAACACAATCTGTATTTTATATTTGGAATGAACTTAATAATGAATAATAGAAGTTGAAAACCCCATGTATATGTTTCTATTTTTTTTGTGGGATTCCATTAAATATTCCTTCTAAGTTTTCAAATTTTTCCAAAATTTCGATACCAAGCCATGCACGAGAAGAATGGAGTTGCATTTTGTATTATTTCCATCACTTGCAACAGGGGTGTCCAACCCAAATGACCTTGCAGGCCACTTCGGAAAAACATTATAATCTCGCGGGCCGCGCGTAAAAATATGCACCTTTATATCAGATTCGGAAACAAAAAAACATTTATTGGAGTGAAAATTTAAAACAGAATGAATTATGATTATTATTTTCATTATTTTTCATGTATACAGACATTGATAATATAACAATGTTTGTATAATATAATCATGCAATGATCAAATAATGATTAAAATATTACAGTTGCCATTTTTTTGAAAATTACGGTGTTCCTTTTGAATTGATCTTTCGTTTCTCATTGTTGAAATTGGATAGTGCTGCCATTCGCAAGCGATTAAGTATGCATTGTCCTTTATCTTTACCGTCCTGAATATTTTTTTTTAAACTTTAAAAAACATATCTGACTGCCTCTTGCTTTTTGGCACTCCGAACAGAAAAGGAGGAGAAACTTAAGTCGCACACACAGAGAATCATGTAAGTAGTAAAGGATCCATAGTAAAGGATATGAATAATGCAATTCGGAATTTATTAAAAAAGTAATTTACTATAGTAAATGTTTGATAAAATATAAATCTGGGGTGTATATTTTAAAACAAAAACAGGTAACAGGCAAATACATTGTATGTATGTATATGTATATATAAATTTCCCCTCAAATTTCAAAATAAAAAAACTTTAAAACTCTGATATTTAAAAATTTTTTTAAAAGAGTCGGCGGGCCGCAACTTGTGGCGGGCTCACGCGTCTTTTTATTAACATGTCCTTTGGGTTCTTTTGGGGCCAGGATTAATGACAACTCTTTTCCAACCAAAACTCAAGAAGTGAAACTTGAATATAAGATGCAAATCAGATAGCTTTTAAATATCAGAAGTTTGAGTAAGGGAGATGGCAATTTTGGGGAATGTTATGATAGTGAGTGATACGATTGTGAAGTGACAGCCAACAGAGGTTATCCCGAAGATAGCGCCATTAGGTCAAGGTGCATAATCATTGCACTCGAGTAAAGATCGGCGATCGGATCAAGGTAGGATTGACTATTTAATATTAGGACTTGTGATATTATTGGAATTGAGATTAGGCGGGTTAGATATTGATAGTGGTCTGAGTTAAATTATTTCGGTATTATTTATATTGTGTGATTGGCCATTGTAGATTCCCTTACATATATTATTATCATCTAATTAATCTGGTAAACATTTAAGTTTAAGTTCTTAATAAAGCCATATTAAGAATATGGATACGCCTAGTTCTTTTGTCGATCCTACACCTCTAGCTCACGCAGATAATCAAAGAGAAGGGCACCTTAGGGGGGCTTTTTCACAAATTTACGTACTGGCCGGCCGAGCTGCGTGATGGACACCCCTGACTTACAAGTCAAAAAAGAATGTATGCGTAAATAAGTTTCACATAAATCAGAATTCTTAGAATAAAAGAATTCCCAGAAGATTCTTCTCCTCTTTCTAAAAGATTCTTATTGTTGTAAGTCATATCTGGACGAAGATCGTAGGATCTCATCTGTACTGTAGAATCCCAGGATGTCAATCGAGCATTTTCACCGAGTCCTGTCTCATTACGTTGAAGTCAACACCCAAAATTCTGAAACGAAAGGATTCAAAAGAAAACTGTCAATGTTAAAAATATAGAAAGGAGGGAAGGTTGAAAACGCGCCATCAATCTCTGATTGTACCTTTTCTTTCATTTCAAGGAATGGTTACGGGGGGGTTCAGCGGAGAAAACTGCCCCTTCCTATTTCGACTCCTCCTAACACAGAGAAACGCAGAAGTCTTTTAAGGTACCCGACTACGTTCGAAACCGTGATTTTGCAAAAGCATATAAATGGATAATATTTATAACATTTCGTGTCACTTAGATTAGAAAATGTATATAAAATTGTTTTAAGAATAGCATTTACAATAAAAAATTATTAAAGTACAATATTTTGACAAAAAAGAACATAGAATGACCCATTTTCAAAATATTATCCTTTTGTGAAAAATGCTTCTATTATAATAATATTTTGCCTGTATATAGCACAGACCACTGTACAGAGGCTCAACTAGAATTTTTGAAATATATAACTTAGAAGTGGGTTTATCCATATTTTACGGCAACAGAGGGGAGCAATTTTAAGTAAAAAACGCCGATGATTATTTCAATGGGTGGTAACTCTGAAAATGATGTGAATTTTTCAAAATTCGTAGTTTAGACTCTCTAGAGAAGTCTTTACTTTATATAAGCACACACACAAAATATTATTATTTTAGAAGCATTTTTAATAAAAGGAGAACATTTTGGAAAAAGGTTATTCTAAGTTAGTTTTTTGCCAAAATATTTTATTTAAATATTTTTTGTCAAAATGTCCTTAAAACAATTTTATACATATATTCTAATCTAAGTGACACTAAATATCATGGAATTTATCCATTTATGCGCATTTTTAAAATCAGGGCTCTGAACGTAGTCGGATACCTTAAGGTTTCCCATAGTAGAATACACAAACGGAAAACAGTAATCGATGCCTTTGTGAATTTTTGAAGTTATACTTCTTTTTGGGCATTAGAGAAGTAGGATGAGGGAGAATTTTTACGATGCGCACGCACACCGTCACGGATGTGACGCAAAACCTTCACGGATGTGACGCAAAACCTTCACGGAAGTGACGAGCACCGTCACGGATGCGAAATTGCTTTGTCTAGAAATATACAAAACGGGATAGATCATTGCCACCTTCAAAAATTCTCAGGAAAATATTTCTCTTCACTTCCCTGAAGAAAGAGAAACTCGGGTTTGAACCAGAGACCTCTCAATCTACAATCAAATATTTCACCACTGAGCTATACACCCTGTGTCAGCGAACTTTTGCTTTGCCTTCCGTAGGAACGGATACGAAAATTCTTTGTCTAGAAATATGAAGAACGGGACAGAT
>BMAV01022028.1:34867-46949 GCA_019973955.1 Trichonephila inaurata madagascariensis
CTGTGAACCTTTGCTTTGCGCTGATTTGTGAAGTCACTACTAGAAGGTAGAGATCGTCCCTCGCCTACGGAGCTATTCTGATGCATTTATTTGAACACTTTTTGTTACTAAACCATACATACTTACAGAAAATTTAAAAAAATAGTAAATTAATCTTTAAGTTGTGTTTCATGTACATAAAACACACAAGATTAAATATTAGTTTACCTATTTAAATAACAATTGCAAGTATATGATTATACATGTATTTACTACGAACGCATTGCGATTAACATAAACACATTTATTACATTGTAGCAAATTATAAGAGCCTTTTGTATTCGTATATTTATTTTTGAAGTTATTCTTATTTTTGGGCGTTAGGGAAAAAGGATGAGGATAAATTTTTACGATGCGCGCATACCATCACGACACCAATGCGCACGCACACACCGATGTCTAATATTTTAACAAGCCACTTTTTTGGTGCTATGGGACTGATATTTGGGGGATCATAATAACTATTGTTATAAACCATATCTGTTGGGACGCATCCCCCTCTACAGCTTTTTGGCCAATATCTCGGCACCCGTGCCTTACAGTCCATTAGGACCTGGCTCATTCTATCCCTCTCTATCTGCTCTTCCATTTATAATAATATCATGCTCATAGCGCTATTTCTTCCATAGTTTTTAAATTTGTTTAAATTCACAATATCTTCCCTCCTGTTCGAGTCTCGGACTTAAGATTTGAACCAAGTGTTCCACTCGTCGAGACTCATCCAGTCATCTTCTTCATTCCCATTGTGTAGGCATGGGGAGGGCTTAAGCACTAAAATATCATGCTCATATGTTAATACTATGGGGACTGGAAACAATTTCATCCCCCCCCCCGCTAAGGAATGGAGCTTGGAACTTTATTTTTGGAGGTCCGCCATATTTTCGTATTAGTGCGAGCTTTACGTGGAATTGGTCCCCTCCTCCCCAACAGTGGACTGGGGACTAGCTTAGAACCTCGGTTAAGGAACGAGAACGACTCTTGAGCAGGCACCAATTTACCAAACTACTCCACACCAACGGGAGGACTTTGAGCATGTACAGATTTAACGTGCATCAGCCTCTCTACACGGTGGTGACACCAGGACACGAGTTCATGACCGTAAACATTAGGTTACCGTGGTGTCTAAAAACTAAACTAGAAATGGTACGTCACTTTCTGAGCTCCAACACTTTAGAACAATCATTGAAATTGAAAATAGAAAATATTCGACAAAAAAAATTGTCCCAGTTAATAGCTTTCTGTGTATGTAGGAGGAGGGGGAGGGGGATATCAGGTGATTACACCTCGTGTTTGTAAACAGTCAGAAAGACTGTTAAAATCCAATCTGCTTCAAAAAAGCAACTTCAAAAGAAATTATCTGAGACCGTTGCCCATCTCATAATTCAAGACTAGTGACGGGTTAGAAGCTGCTGCTTCCAAATTTACTCGCCACCTCGGAAAGGGACTATCGCAATAACATCAAAGGATTACACTCCAGCAACACTGAATTCAACAAAGGAAATATAGACTTTATAGTAATTGGCTACAAAAACAACTTTCTTTACTTCTTAAAAAAAACCTGTAACAACTAAACTTTTCTTATTGGGAAGTGAGAGTGAGAATTCTTCCTCGCTGCTAATCGAAATTGGCAAAGATAATAGGCCCAGACGATAATTTTTTTTTCTTCCTGAATCTGTGTCTGGGCCTTTTCACAAAATGCATTTTTTTTTTTTAGGTAAAACGCATTTTAAAATTTTATGTTACAATTAACTTGACATTTTGTATTTTCTTACTTTTTTATTGTTTACATGCCTGTATATAGAGAAAAAATTATACTTGTGATTTCAAATTGATTAGATTCTTTTAGAAACATTTCTGCAAAGCAGTGCTTCGCAAAATTTCAATACTTGCGAACCAATATTCAATCATAATTTTCATTGCGCCCCCTCCACACAGTAACAATGTATTGAATTCGATATTACACAATCCTTTGATGCTAAAGCTACAATACGACTTTAACCTCTTAAGTGCTTCCATCGTATATAAACGCTTCGCTCAGCCAATGCGTAAATTCCCCCTGACATATATATTGTTACAAATTTTGTGTAAATAATCTGTATTTGGATGTGTAATGCATTTATATTACTCTATTTACATTTATTATTACCGCATTTATATTTATTTTATGTTAAAATTGTAATATTCATAAGCAATGCCGTTCATTACGCTATAGTGGCAATTCAATGAGTACTTGGCGAAATCTTGGCAATAGAGCCAAGTTGGCATCATATTTAATGACCAAGTTGGTCGCCAATTTGGCGACTTATGCGACCACTTTGGCGTCATTGCCGACCATGTTGGCGAGTTTGGGACCCTATGGATTCTTCTAGATAGTAGTCGATCTCTCCACTAATTTCACTCACTATGACGCGTGCGGATTTTTCTGGAAATTTCCATCGGATTATAAATAGAGCCATGCTAGCGGCAACCAGTCAATCTTGATTCAACCAGCGGTTAGTGAACATTGTTTTGATCAGCTCGGCTGTGCTTGTGGATAATCTTTTACATACGTGTATTTTAAACACTGATATTTGTGTTTGATTGCTATTGAAGGTGTGAAGAACTTCGGATATTTACTTTGTAAATATTGCTGCGGAATCCTGTATTTAAAGTATTGGATTTTCGATAATAAATTCGCATCGCTCTTAAAGAACTGTTATTTTTCTATGTGATTGTTTTGCATAAAATCCTTGAACCCGGATCAACGTAACAATACGTTTTTCCGAAATACATTCTTCCCTGTTCATTGTTATCCATAAAATTATTCCGAAGACTTTGGAATGCAATAAAATGACCTTGAAAGTGTTATGAACGATTTACTTATTTCAGAGGAATTGCTTATTTAATTCCCCCCAATACACCACACACGCGAACATACGTTCAAAGTGATGGCTTTGAGGAGCGAATTGTGTAACTTTTAATCGGCAGTTAAGAACTTAATTATAACCAAACAAATTATCAAGTCAAGTTTTGCATATAATTTTATATATAACAAGCCTGTGGAGTCGCTAGTCGCTATATCAGAATGTACGAGTATTTTGTTTGTTTACTTTCAATGAATTATTTTTTAAATAATCTTTTGTTTTCGACTTTTCAATATGCTCTCGCCCCCCTCCTAGTGTTATCACGCCCCTCCAGGAAGGCGCGCCGCACAGTTTGAGAAACGCTGCTGTAAAGTGGTAGATACGTTGATTTTTTAGAAAAAGCACCCAAAAATATCATGGTATCGTAGATACCGAGTGAGTGACTGGGTATTAACGTCCTGCTTTAAAGGAAGGCGAGAGCTATTGGTGACGATGCTGGAAATTTTGAACCTCGGTTGCATGAAGAGTATGACAACTATTCTGGAAGGGGAGGCCAGCTCAGGTGTCGTCCACGTCACTTGACCATGGTTCAAAATTACGTGATCCGTCGCCAAAAGCCCTCGTGTAGCTGAACAGTGCGACGTTAATATTCACTCAAACTCAAACTCAGACAACTATTCTGGCACTCCTTCTCCAAACTACCACTCTAACAGGAGGACTTTGTGATGTACCTAGTCTCTTTTCCCTAATTGCTAAGAAGGGACGCCGACAAACGTGGAAAAGATCCGTTTGTTTCCCTAATTGCTAGGAAAAAAGTTTCCCAAATTAGTGGTCAAAAATTCTCCATTTTTCCCATGGCAGACCGAGAGATTAAAAGAGACGTCGGTACAATGTGTGCTTCCGGTTTCTCACGGATCTACGACGACAGCACGTCTGCAGGACAGGCCTCTCACTATGCGCCCAGATAGCCTCCCCGCTCTAAAGGGCCAACAGAAGAGATCAAAGGGATAGGCGGTGAGTGACCATGGGAAAAGGGAGGTTTAAAAAGGGAGGGCGGGAGAGTTTGAGAAAAGATACTTTTACCTGCGAGAATCCGGTAAGAGGCCTCTCAGTCAGCGATACCTGGGAGTCCGCGAATTAATTTAAAGGAAGGCGGATTGAGGACCGATGAGTTGTTCGAGTCAGCAAGAGCACGGTGGAAATAGAGCCAGCGAGCTTACACACTCTGTGTGGAGTTAGAGAAAAGCGAAGACTTTCTCTAGTGAACTGTGGACCCTTTGACATATCGAATTCATGAAAGTATCACTTTGACTAATATGTTTATGCTAGCGGCATAAAGCCGTTTTACCGCGAAAGAGACTACTTCTGTGGACCCTTCCTGCAGTTAGATTGTATGGGAATATTTATTTGAGGATTTTCTTACTGTAATAAATAGTTTAACCCACAGAGCTGTTTACAGTCATTACAACTTTGATCCACGACAGACTTAAAGCGCATCAAACCTTCTAAATGGCAGATTTTCCATGGCACTATGGGTGGAACTAATGATATGTCGGTTACGAGTTCATGACCATAATCACTAAATTGTCGCATCCGCATAACAATATTAAAATATTTTATTTTCTAATACGCAGCATTTTGGCACACAAACCTTTGTAAACTCAGCAAGTCCCCCAAGTGTTACAGCCATTTCAGTGGTGACATCATCTAGTGGCTTCTCTCGCTACGACGTTTTGACGCTGTAAAATAAACCAATTATTTGTATTATACAACTCCAAAAAATAAATAAATAAATAAAAAATTTTAAAAAATCTCACTTTATAAACTTTTTGAGTAAACATATTTTAGAGAAAGGCTATTATTCAAATTTGTTTTGTACAAACTGTTGCCTTGGTAGAAAAATACAATTCAGAAACTTTTGGAGAAGGTATCTTTCTAATGTTACGGCCTCAAAAATCCTAAAATATACATTTAAAAACAAAAAATAAAATAACTCCAAAAATCTTTACCGATTATTGATTGATTTTATAAATTCATTAATTTTTAACAATCGGCATCTAATTTCGTAATTTTGAATCATGGTCAAATGAGGACTCTATTATCCTCAAACTTTTACACCACTCCAACATAAAATTTTAAGCCACGACAGGTTTAACATGCATCAGCCCTTCTTTACATAACGATTCTTTAGTGGCACCAGAACTTGACAGATATAACGTTGACTACGAGTTCGAGATCATGACCTCCAATTGACTCGAACACAAAATTTTTATCGAAAGTGAATTGATCTCCTATCTAAAGGTGAATCTATCAATTTCATTTACACCATGGGTGGCCAACCCAAATGACCTTGAGGGCCACTTCGGGAAAACATTATAATCTCGCGGGTGCACATAAAAATATGTAACTTTATATCAGATTTTTGGAAACAAAAAAATCATTTATTAGAGTGAAAATTTAAAACAAAATGAATTATTATTATTGTTTTTCTTGAATACAGACATAGATAATATAATGATGTTTACATCGTATGATAATGCAATGATCAAATAATGTTAAAAATATTAGTTCTCATTTTCTTGAAAATTGCGGTGTTCCTTTTGAATTGATCTTTCGTTACTCATTGGTGTAATTCGACTGTGCTGTCATTCGCAAACGATTAAGTATACATTGCCCTTAATCTTTACCATCCTGAATACTTTTTTAAAAACTTTAAAAAACATCTCTGACTGCATCTTGCTTTTTGGGCACTCGAAACAGAAAAGGAGGAGAAACGAAAGTCGCACACACACACACACAATGAGAATCATGTACCACCCATAGTAAAGAATATGCATAGTGCAATACGGAATTTATTAAAAAAGTAATTTATTATAGTAAAATCAAATGTAACTGTTTGATAAAATATAAATATATTTTAATCTAAAGAACATTTCTATATTATCAAAAAGGATTTATTTTAAAACAAGAACAGATAACGGGCAAATACATTGTAAATTTATATATACATATGTATAAATTTCTCCTCAAATAAATTTCAAAATGAAAAAACTTTAAGAACCTGATATTTAATTTTTTTTAAAAAAAGAGTCGGTGGGTTGCAATTTACGTACTTGCGGGCCACATGCGGCCCGTGGGCTGCGTGTTGGACACCCATGATTTACACAATTTTAAAAGAATCTCTGTTATTATACAATGTAAAAGTTTCAAAAAAATGTGCTAATATTTAGATTAGAAGTCTTCAACTTTTCAAGTTCGTGGGGTAAATTAACGAATTTACAATGTGATCCGCAGGCCACATAAATAAATTCTCAGTGATTCGCGGATCCCACGAATGTCAAACAAATATCGTAGTTAGGAAATCTATATAAAAAAAGGAGGAGATTGTTTTACACAACTGCAACGGATTCTTAGGGAAGAGATGGTGTTTACAGATTTGTATATATATCGGTTTCAAAAAAAAAAAATAAACGGAAATCGAATTAAAATGCAAACCTGTTAAAGATAAGAGTCCACCTTTTTTCTGAAAATTTCTGAGATCTTATGCATGGTCAGATTATTTTATATTAGAAATTATTTAACATAAAGTGAAGGTTTTCAAAAATTCGTTATTTTCAGGAAATTTTACCTTAAATGGATATCAAACACACATCAGTGTTGTTTTAAATATCAAGAATAACACAAAAAATGGCGTTTCTTACGACAAAAAGCACACACAAGACAATTTTTTCTTAAACTGTCTCAAATTCAAATGAAGGGCCACTAAAAGGCCTTCAGTGGGCCATTCGTGACCCACGGGCCACGGTTTCAAGACCCTTAATTTAGATTAACGGCAGCTTATTTCTTTTGCTCCTTTAAACTTTAAAATGCTCAGTATCATAAAATAATACTGTCACTCACTTTTCTTACTCTCTGCTTAAAATTGCCTCTTACAGGTCTTTGAAGTTTATCGCGCTATGCCTTTTTGCTGTATAAGCCAATATACTTAAAGATTATAAGAGAACAGTTATAAAAAATAAATATCCCCCAATTCTTTTCAGTAAATTGTATAAAGGTGATCATCATTATAGTCTGCTCAATAACAATAGCAATCGTTATCTATGTAGAACAATATTTTTCATTGTTGTATAAGCTTCTTGGTGCATACAATGGGATTCTTGTCAAATCTGATGAAATACGTAACTTACATGCATATCTCGATGTTAGTTTGCAATTGAATGTTTTAAAATAATTTGGATTGTGCAAATCTAAACCCTTTTTCTATATGAATTTATGAATTATATTATTTTCTACTGAGATACTTGTAAATTTGATAATAAACATCTACAGAAAAATTACGCTATCACACATTAAAAAATATTAATTTATTATATTTTGTTTTTAAGCATGCGCAATGTTAGAAATAATCATACTCTAAACTTAATGTCATTTATCTTTTAGTGTTGTCTGTACATAAAGGAGAAAAGCGATTCACTCCCTCACTCATCACAAGATCTCCCAAACTGTGAGACTCACAGATATGAAATTTGGTAAGCATGTTTCCTTTGTTGAATAGCGATAATCTAAGAGCGGGTTCTGCGGAAATCAATTCCCAAGGGGCATTGCGAAGGGTTAGGAGACGTTAGAGAGAAACAATTCCGTTTTTGATTTATTAGACCTACGTGTGAAATTTGGCAAGCATGTTTCTTTTGTTGAGACGTGATCCACTAAGAACAGGTTTTATGCAAATTGACTCACAAGATGGTTATAAAGGGGGAGTTAGATAAAACAAAAGGAATTCTCGTTTTCTCCACCGACTTGAAATTCGGTAAGTAGGAATCACTTGTTGAGTGGATCCGCTAAGAACGGGTTTTGCGGAAATCGACTCAGTGTTGTTGTGCGGGGTTACATAAGCTATAAGCAAAAAAAAAACCCTC
The DNA here is from genome assembly GCA_019973955.1 of Trichonephila inaurata madagascariensis. NCBI lineage: Eukaryota > Metazoa > Arthropoda > Arachnida > Araneae > Nephilidae > Trichonephila > Trichonephila inaurata. The sequence continues at coordinate 42,666 of BMAV01022028.1, forward strand.
CAAACATTTATACTTACAGACTTGAAATTTTGAAAGAATATTACTTTGTTGAGTAAAGGTACACAAAGAATGGGGCTGACGGAAATCGATTTATCCATGAAGAATTCCGGGGTCGTATGGATAATAAAAACATTATTAGGCCTACAGACTTGAAATTTGTCCAGCACGCTTCTTTTGTTTAGTAAAAATACTTTAAGGATGGGTTTTGCGGGAAGTGATTTTCAAGTGAAGTTGCAGGAGAGTACGGGGGTATTACAGACAAAAAAATATTCAGTTTTTGAGCTATTAGACTTACTGACTTGAAATTTTGTAAGCATGCTTCTTTTTTTTTCAGTAGAAATCCTCTAAGAACGGGTTTCTCGTCAATCGACACCCAAGAGGAGTTGCGTTGTAGTAAAAATAGACTTCAATTTTATAAAATTAAGTTCTGTTCTTTTTAAATTAAAAGCCGAGGTCTATAGTAATGTTTTACAATACATTTGAAAGCGTAATGCTAAGATTTAGATATCAATAAAAATCAGTATATATAGTAATACAACACAATGAAATATCCAACAAAACCGACGGATAACGGCTGGCTGCCAGTATAACGACAGTAAAATTATTACGCCTAGTAAAAACACTTGCTCATGTAGAATATTTAATTTCAATCTACTTTTTAAACATGGATGAAGTCTGAACAAATTATTATTATTATTTTGTTTTTAATTACAAGCAACATAAAATTCTATTTATTAAAAAAAAGGAATTAAAAAATTAAACACATGTAAATGTTGCAGCTTTGATTTTAAGCCTTTCGCCTTCTTACAAAAATTTCAATTTTTTTTTAAAATAAACCAAAATTATATCTATTTAAATTAAGATAAAAAAAAAAAGAATCAGTATTGTGTGGTGTTGCAGTATTGTATCAGTATCACAGTATTGTGTTATAAAACTGCGAATTCATTTCAAAGAAATCACTATATTAATGAAGAAATCCACAAACAAAAAAACGCAGTTGTGCTTATACACAAAAGAAAATAACACTGACAAGATGGATAGGTTTCATTTATTTTAAGTTTTCTCCATTACTAGCCTAGCCACAACCGTTCTCCCATACGTGAGAACACGTTTACTTTCCGCCATGTAAAACATCCTTCAAAACTTCCATCACTCATACAGCAGAACCTCGTACCCATCCCCAGAATTCAATAGTTCTAATTATTCTTCTCAGGCTGATGTCTTTCCCAAAAAAACAAGGAAAGCGCTTAGCGTTGGGCGTGCTCACACCAGAGATTTATGGTCTTTTTCTGCGCAGAGGCGTCTCCATCCATTGGCGAGCGCACAATACACAAAGGCGTGACGTTTTCCAAAACGCGATGATTATAATAAGGTGCTAAACATTTGACCCCGGGGACTGCTAAAAAAACAGTACAGATGGTCGGATCTGATTCTAGAAATTGGGTTTGAGAGATGCGTGGTATCATAGCCATTTCGATTTCGTCTCGCTTTGTGAGAAAGTCGGTTTTTTTTTTTTTTAACAAACATAGAAGCCTCTTGCGAGAGATGTAAAGTTTTTTCCCCTTTGAATGAACATTATAGTTGTTTCTGAGATGTTTAGTAAATAGAATGTAATTTATAATGTTTTAAAATGATGTACAGCGAGCAATAGAGTTTTAAAAATAACGACTGAGAAAAAAATGATAAAAAGATGAGGTGAAATACATACAATAAAAGTTGTTAAAGCTGTTATTATAAATTACATAATCTACTTTCGGAGAATTTTACTAAAGTATTTTAAAATATTTCGGGATGTTGGCTGAATTTCGAATTAAGAACCAATAAGTCTTCAATCAAATTTGAGAAAAAAACATCTTTAAAACAACATCAGGATAAATATCAAAATTTTCTAAGACATGACAGATAATTTCGAAGTTTTAAATTTTATTTTATGGCCGAAACACCTAAAACAAAACCATACATTTTAGAAGTATAGTGTGGACACATTACTGAAATATCCTAGAATTCTTTTTAACTATAGAAGACAAAAGTCTGTAATTTGTAGTTAAAAAGGTTACTGATAGCACACAGTTTCGATAGTATTTAAAGATTTCCAGAAAATAAAAATACAATTTTTTTGTTTGACTTTAAAATATTCATAACAAGAGAGTAGGACGAATAAACCACTCAGAGTTCCCATTTTCGTTATATAACTATGATTTGAACTAAAAATTTATATAAAATGATCCTAAATGTTAATATTCATATTTTGATAGTAGATATTTCTTCAGCAGCACCCACATAATTCAGCAGTTCCCACATAATTATATATTTGGTACACAAGAACTATATATATATATATACACACCCAAACTTCGGTAAATTTTAATTAATTTACTATTTATAAAGCTAACTACGGATATAATTATTAAATGTATAGTTGAGATCTAACTTAAGCAAACTAATAGACTGTTTTTGATTAATTAATTATTAATGTAAAACGAAGCTATTGGAAAAGAACATCAAGCGATAAGAACGACTTTTGGGCTGACTTTACTTTCCTAACTTCCCCACTAATACAATTCTAGCTCAGGTGTCGTCCTTGTCACTTGACCATGGTTCAAAATTACGAGGTCCATTGCCAAAAGCCCTCGTGTAGTTGAATAATGCGGAGTTAATGTTCACTCACTCCATCTAATGAAAAGAAGTAATAAATAGGTAAGTATTAATAGTAAACCCAGTAACTGAGTGGTTAGTGCATCGCACTTCCACACCAGCAGGTCCGAGGTCCAAACGCTGGGCTAGGCAAGATTGTCTCAGCTCTTCATGGATTCAGTGGGTCGATAAATGAGTACCAAGCTTGCTTGGGAACTTAACATTGGGGGTTTCGTGTTAGACTGATCATCTAACCAGAACATATGCTCATGCACCTCAGGGCCCAAGGTCACTTATAATGAGTTGAGCACAATAAGCCTTGGCCTTCATGGGCTGTTGCGCCACTGAGTTAAGTTAAGTATTGATAGACTAGAAGTAAACATAGAAAGATCGTTAGAGCATCCTAGAAGTGGACTATTCTTGTTTACCACACAAAATCAGTAAACTCTGCAAAAGGAGAATGTTTTATTAACTTTTCACGAACTTTGAACCACGGTTAAGCGAACAGAATGACACCTGAACTTTTAACTCCTCTCCAAACTACCATACCACGTCAACGTTCTGCCTTTGAGCCGAGACAGTTTTAGCATGCATCACTACCCGCCTACAATGTGAGTCTTTAGTGGCGAGTGAGTGAGTGAATATTAACGTCGCACTATTCAGCTACACAAGGGCTTTTTGGTGATGGACCTCGTAATTTTGAAACATGATCAAGTGACGAGGACGACCCCCTCTCCTAACTACCACACCACACCACGAGTGGATGTTTGAGCTCTCGACTGATTCAACGTGCATCATCCCCTACACGGTGGGTCTTCAGTGGCACTAGGGCTTAAATTCACGACTCACTTGCCATGAACTCGTGATTATAACCACTTGGCAACCGCGGTCTTAACTCTATAATACAGCAAGGAAAGTTCACTTTCATATGGTTGGAAAGCCCGCAATCACTTGAAGAAACTAAGCCCTAATGTATGGACTTTAGTGTTAATCTAATTAAATGCAAATCGGGTAATGCGCTAATGATTTGAAATGAATTTCGGAATTTATCACTATTTGTATTAAATTATTCAAAAATCATTCAGTCCTCAAATCCACTCTAACTCCTTGAAAGCATTTTTGAGAATTCGCTTCATATAAACTGAAAACGAACTTAAGCATTTGATGTAATCTTGTCACTCATTTCCTTTCAAGGAAATCTTGTTAAAGCTTTGAATAACATATCTTTTAATCTGCTTTGACAGTATCACCAAATAATCACACTTTTCATGCAAAATTTCCGAAAGATTACCGCCTTTTACTTACAGATAATCTCCGAAAACGGATTTCACAAATGGTATTATTTCCCAATTAAGCAAAAGCAATCGTTTGTCGTTTTCCTGTACAAATGAATTGCTATTTTAAAATCACCTGTTTAAATAAGTACTCTTGTTTTACGCGTTAGGCGTGATTTATTTTAATTTAATCCCTTAATTTGTGATCGAAATCCTGTAAATTGTACCGCATTTAAAAGCATTTTGGCAAAGTAAACATAGCTTCAGGTTTTTAATCAGGAGAAAGGGTATATGGACTCTCTTCTAATCTCTACAAAAATAACTTTTTATTTCAGGAATAATATGTATAGTATTTTTTTTTTCTTTTTAAAATGTG
>BMAV01022028.1:50437-80992 GCA_019973955.1 Trichonephila inaurata madagascariensis
GGTATAGAAGAACTTTAAAGTATTTAAATTTTTAACTGTAGTGAAGTAAAGTGATTAAAATTTAAGAAACACATATTAATTAATTAAATAAAAATTTAATTAATATATAAAATAACTGAACAGCAAACAAATGCTTTGTTTGGGAGGGATGAATCTGGTGCTTCTGTAACAAATTTTTAACATTTGGTGCCAATCTTGTCAGGTTTAACTCTAAAATTCCTTAGCGAGTAGTGTCCAGTCTTTTCTCTCTCTCTCTCTCTCTTTTAGGTAGGCAACCGCACTGACACTCTGTGACATAGCCATCCTGCGATAGCTATGTCTTGTTGGATCCGCGTAAGCTAGAGGTGTGGGATTATCTAAAAGATGAGACATTTTGTAATTCTTAACACAGCTTTTATTAAGAATAACTTAAATTACTTAATTCTAAAGAACAACTTTCTTTAAGTGAGAATAAGCCACAAATTAAACTGAATATTTAAGTCAGATCGCACCACTAGATCACTTATCTTAATTATATTTAATTATCTGCCTAATCTAACTTCCTATACAAAATATTACCTTTTATAGAGTAACCCTCCTTCCTTGGTTGAAGACACTCCTATTCTGCTACTTGTAGATAAGAATACTCAGGCCCTATTACTCCTTCTTATAATTAACAATATTAACGAAGATGAGCGTATCCTTCTTCCTTGTGATTAGGTCGTCTAACACTTATTCCGAACTGTTACACACTAAGTTATCTCTAAGATTGCCGTCCCATCTCACTAAACCCTCTATCCTTTTAAAGTATATCTTATTTGCATTTTCGCCCTGTTTCTCTTCTTGGTATTGGGTTGGAAAAGTTTCGCCATTAATCGTGGCCGTCAAAGAACTTAGGAGTTATGTTAGAAGAAGAACGCGAGAGACGTCACAACTCTTTCTCATTAGGAAAAGCAATTAAAAAATTTCTCAAGGTATTTCATAATTCGGGATAAAAAACAGGTATAGCGCCGGATGGATGGATGGCCCTTGCTTTAATAAAACTTATTCTGCCTCCTTTTGTAGCTGCAAATTAAACTCATTAAATTTAGTAAATAAATCTATTAAATAGGTAAAGCCTGGTTTTTCCACTTGATTTAATTCTGTTCTAAAATTAAAAGTCACGATCTGGCTTAATGTGAGCCACTATCGCAGACGCTCATTCACTCCTCATGGAACCCCAAATTATTTTGTTGCTAACGTGCATCCCTTGCGGGTCGTCATAGACCCCTGGGGGTCTATATAGACCCTTTCGGGAATCACTGAACTACGTTTTAAAATCAAGCAATGAAGATAATATTTCTTCGTTAAATATTATATTCTTTTCAGGAGCATTGGATTCTCACAATTCTAATAAACACAAATTAGCTCGTGCCCGTATTTCATATGCGGCCTAAAATGACTCACGTCTTTCTGATATGGAAAGTAGATGTCTGTATGCTCCTGCTTTTATTTCAAGCTCAATTCAAAGCGTCTATATTGGCAATATTTAATTTAGGATTCGGTTATTAGCACACGACTGCGCTTTAAGAGAAAGTGAGAGAGAGAGAAAAAAAGAATTATTAAATAAAAACACACTCATATATCCCACCACCGTCTTTTATTTATATACCTTTTTTCAAATTAATGCTCTCTCTTCATCTTTTGTATTTTCCTTCAATCTCCATGCATCACGCACTTCCTGCAACCCCCCTCCTACTTTTCGAATATTCCATATCTCTCCTTCCCTCCCCCGCACACCATAATAAAAACTAATTAACTTGCCCAACCGAGGCGTTATTTATAATACACACGTCCAACGATTCTTTTCGTAAGGAAGAATTTTTTTTTCTCTCCTTCCTCCCCCATCTGTACGATTATTATTATTTTCACCCACCCCCTATCCATCTGCTGAGCCTCCGCATCTTTTCCTGACCCCTCCATCCTTCCACTCGTCATCTTCGCCACCCCCTTCTCCAAGGCACACACAGTATTGTATAATAAACCGCAGACTATTACGACGATACCATCAGATTTGTCTGTCACTATAAATCAGGTTTCAATTTCACCTAGAAGGACCGAGACGCATTTTCATAAATCAAGAACTTTGAAGGAAGGGGAAGAGAGAGAGCGAAGAGAGAGAGAGAGAGAAATAGATAGATAGATCGACAGATAAAGCGGGGGAGAGAGAAAAGATAGGGTGAAAACTTCAAAGGGGGAAGCACACAAACCAGAGGTAGACAGAGCTAGGTAAATCATGCTTCGGGACGGGCTCATTTCGACAGCCATCAAAGGCGTCCATTGCACGAGGGGGACTGTTTACAAATTAAGGTTGCAACGTGACGGACTAGCCACTTCCTGTCAATATTTGGATTCGAAATAGATGCGATGCGGATCGATATCTTCGTCAGAGATCATTCAAACTCTCGATTTTATAATAATCGATGAATTTTCACATATCGATATTTAAAATCCTTATATGTAATTTAATAACGATGATCAGTTTTTGACCATATCGCAACGTGTAAATGCTGCACTTCTTAAATAATACCCTCATCATTTGATCGTGGCTCAAAACTATAAGGTCAAAGTAGCGCACACAGAATTTTTCCCAAGGGGGGTGCAGGGTTGAAAGTCCACCATTCTTGTATCATGCTCCTTTCGATTTTGTCGATTTTGGGAACAAAAAACAGTAAAAAACTAATTATTGAATAAATAATTAGTATTAATTAATAAAATTAATTATTAAAAACAAATATTTAATTCAATTTTACGTATTATATACTTAAAATTATAATCAATAGGGAAAAAATCAAGGGTTTTGAGGGGGAGGTCCGGACCCTAGGATACCACTGATGAGGTCCAACACCAATAGTCGCGTATAGCTTCGTAGTATGACGTTAATAATCAATCAATTAATCAATCTGTTCTCCATAATATTTCATAATTCAGAATTTCTATTTCCTCCTCTACAACTACTGCCATTATAGTTTTGAAGTGGTTGACAACTTCCCACTTATTTAGGTTCATAAATTATCAATAGAAACGATTGTACTACTGAAATCCAAAAGCGAATTAATGTCTAATAGATGTCTTAATGGAAAACAAAAATATATGAAATTGAATTTAATCAAAAAAACAAAGGCTCTATTGTATAAAAGTCTTTTAAGGTCGGTATGAACTTATGCATGTGAAACTTGGTCCATGTCTAGAACAGATGAGAACATAAGCATCTACGCGCGAAAAGAAGATTTTAAGATTTATTTTTGGAGGAATTCAGGAAAATGGAATATGGCGAAGAAGATCAAATTTTAAGCTCTATCGATTATAAAGAATCGCATTGTTAACTTCATCAAAATCAACAAATTTAAAAAGGGGTAGGTCCGTTATCAGATTGAACGGGGCCCAAAATGAAAAGTTTCAATCCCCCAGTTGGCACATGAAGAAAGGGCAAGCTAAATCTCAGATGGATTGATGTCCAAAAAAAAAATATCTATTTTTGAAAACTAAATTTGAGAACTCGGAAGAAGGCTGGCCTGGAAAGGCTTTTGAAAGGTGGGTCCCCCTGGGTCTGCCACTAGGAAGGAAGGAACATCTTAAAAATAATTTCATCCATAAAATTTAAATATACAAAAAATTGACTTTTCAGATATATGTTTGGTATCATAAAAAATGTTTTTAATATTTATCTAGACACTATTTTTATATAAAATATTTTTCAAATCATTTTTAATACTTAATTATAAAAAAAATTTAAACAAATCATTGTCCAAAACTATGTTGATATGTATAACCGGCAGTACATAACATCATCGATAATATTTTCAATAGATTGATCGTTGTGTGTGGGAAATACATACTTTTTTTGTGATGTACATAACATCATTATATCCAAAATATTTTTATTATCTAAAAAGATATTATTTTAATATTAAAAAGAAACATATTTTAAATAGATTTGGTGCTTTTTTTTGGACAATAAGGGTTTTTTAAAAATCTATATCTATTTATATATATAATTGTCGAATTAACAGTTAGAAATCTCGGTAGCCAATACTTCATGGTCACGAACTCGTTGAAGGTGAATCGTGAGTTCATGTCCAAGTACGACTAAAGACCTACCGTGTAGATAAGCTGATGATCGTTAAAGCTATCGTGGCTCAAAGTTCTAACGTTGGGGTAGTGGAGAAGTATGGAGAGGGGAGTTGCAGTTCAAGTTTCATCTTGTCACAGTTGACCGAGATTCAACTGACAAGATGAAACAAGGGACGGACCTCTTAATTTCGAGCTTCGGTCAAGTGCCGAGATCGACACCTGAGTCGGCACCTTATTCTTCACACTTCCATATCATGCCAACCTGAATATTTTGAGCCACGACAGATGCATCAGCCCCTCCACAGGGTGGATATAATGGACTCAAACCTGTGATTCGATGAACATATGCTATTAACACACAACCATAACTACTCAGCAATCACAACCTCAAGATGAATCGCATTTAATAATGAAAGTTATTTTTGATAATGATAAATGTTTGAAAACACTCATCATGATGAAAACAAACATGATAATGTGGAATTGAAATTCTCCAGCAATCACCTTAATTTGGAACTTAATCAACCACAAAATAGCATTAGAATGCTGATTTGAATAACATAATTGTAATTTTTGATTAAGGATGCCGCTTTAGCATGATAATCATTTGATTCATTGTGAGTCAGCAGTTTATTACAACGAATGAATCAGCTTACTTTAATCTAATTACTTTCTCAATTTGTTCTGGGTGTGTGTTGCAAAACTTTTTCATCTACCTTCTCTTGAACAACATTAAGATTTCAATTGTGCATGTTAGTCCTGTCTCTCTATCTATTGTTCGGAATATGGTCAGAATGCAACAGTGCTGAAGATCAAATAGGTTAATTATCTGCAGTATGTATAGAAACAGAAATGAAAGTAAATACAAGATTACTATTTTTGCATTGAAAATATCTTTCCTTTTTATTTTATACTTTATTTAAATGTACGTGTTTGCAGTTTTTATATTTCCTCAGAGCCGTTTGTACCTTTTCAGGCAACGATGAACTTGAACCAGTCGAATGTAAATTAAAAGCTATCTGATTGCAACTTCACTCAAACAACTCAATTCACTTGTTGGCTGTGTTATTCTTAATTTAAATTTTAAAAACAAGATGGAATTGTAAATAAAAAAGTTGTTATTGGTAATACTGCTGATCTTTCTGACATGGTGGAGTCTTAAACAAATTAGGTTTCTGCATTGAAAAGACCTTGGAGACTTCTTCACTCTTCAATATAAAATACATTTTCTTCATTTATAAACTACTCTATTGACTCTAATAAAGATGAAATAAATTAAGTAAAGTTAAATTTTGGTAGATTTCTAATAACTCTTTTGTGATTATAGTATACAATATTTGAAATTATTATTCTTCCAGCATTTCGTCACACTATAGTAAAATTTACAATTCGTTGTTTTCCTAAAGAAAAATTATCGCTTAAAAAAAAAATCGAAGGGAGATGCTTTAATTCAGATGCGTTTTTCTATAATTTCATTTTTAGATTTTAGTGCAGGAAATTTATTGTGATGGCGAGTTTTTTATATGGCCAAAACACGTTAGCAGATAAAAAGATTAGTGTTTTTAACACTCTTTTATAAGTTTATCTTGTATTTAACGAAATCTTTGAACTCAATTTTTACCCACTTTAAAAGGTCAGACTTATTCGAAATTTTGCTCACTTGTCCAAGATCTATAACAATACAATAATTTAATAATTTTATTCCATTGTCCTGATAAGAGAGGATCATCAGGACTATAACGATTTCTCATTTTCAGATCCCATCCCGCATCTGGCGACTAATTTCAGATTTGGCGACTAAAAGATTAAGCTAAAATTTAGTTTAATTAACTAACTGTAAAAGGGTGTTTTCTAGTTTTTTAAAACTGTTATTTATTTCGTGTTATTTCAGATTTAGTTTATAACTAAATTTTTATTAATACTTTTATAGGGTTTTTATCCTAATTATTTTAACATTTTTTTTTAAATTTAATTTTTGTGATTTTGATTTAACTGCTGCTGCGTTATCTAATACCTTACAACATGCGAACAATAGCATTTTTATAATTTTTTTACAGTAACAAAATAGGATCAAAATGCAATTTGATTTTTCTAAAAAGTGATTTCCTTGTATTTATATGAATGCAATTTAGTAAAAAGAAACGTGACTTTTTATCCACAATTCGAAGACAACTGAAAAAGAATCACTTTCATATGGCCGAGTTGCACTCAAGAAACCATTCATCTCTCGAGTGAACAGAGCCAAGAGAAATTGCCTTTGTCAAAAAACATCTAAATAAGACACATAATTATTGGAAAAATGAAATATATTCAATTGAAAGTAATTTTTGTAATCTGTAAACAAAAAGAACAAAAATATGCCTGTAAAAATTCCGGGACAGATCTTAAGAAAGAGAATCCTTTTTCGAATATCAAACATGGAGAAAGAGGCATAATGTTTGGGGGTACATTGGAAGCTTTTCGGCTGATTCATTACACGACGGCCACGACTTCATTACCTTGACCACTAGGCTACCGCAACTCTCTCTCTCTCTCTCTCTCTCTCTCTCTCTATATATATATATATATATATATATATATATATATATATAAGGATAATTAAATTAATTAAAAATTAAATTCCTATCTAGTAAATCACTTTTATATTACCTCTTCAAGTATCAAACTAATGACCCATTTATTTCTTCCAAACATATGGCCTAGCCAATAAACATGTCTAATTCCAGATCGTTATATTTAATAGCCCTATATGTCAGCATTAACTTTCAAGAGCACTCATGGACGCCGCGATCGGTGTTTTAAGTGTTTAACCCGCTTAAGATTATTCGGTGGCGTTTTTTTCCTCCCTCTGCATCTTGCGTCAGATGATGTCTAACTTTGATCAAATAAAGACCTTTATATATATATTAAAACTATAAGTCTGTTTCTGACTCTAAAATCATGTCATATATATATATATATATATATATATATATATATATATATATGACATGATTTTTTTATACTTATTTATTGCACTCAGATTTAGCGTGGGCTTTGCATTTTAAGTGCAATTTTTAGGTAAGTTATCTCTATCTTATAATGGATTTAGATATTCCTATCCATTATTTCCTATTGGTTTTTGCTCAGTGTTATTTACAAAAAAGGGGGAAGGTTGGCTGGCCAAAAAACATGTTCAACCCCACTTTTATATAAATTATTTTATATAATAGCTGTCCTAAGTCAGTAATGTTTATAACACTGCAGCATCCATTTTATAATTTTTTAATCTCGATTACTCATATGTCCTTCATTGTGTGATTTTCCTACTGTCTATGTGTTTTTCGAATGTCATTGTTTGGATGTTATCTCTTGTATGTAGAGAATTAGCATATATATATATATATATATAACACACACCCTTCCCTCCTAATTCATATAATAATAATTTTTTTAATAAATTTTATACAGCTATCACACACATTAAAGTTCTATATAATAATATTTTATAAAACCTGAAATGAGAGAGACACACACCTTTCAGAAAAATATACTAGGAAACACTCTAAGAATTATTAAATGTGATTTAAAATTCGATTCGATGCAGTTCATTTTAATTTTTGCCATTTTTTTGCTTCAGGAAGTAAGAAAGCATTGAAACCATTTCCTCTGTCCCCCTGTCTCTACATTACTTTCTTCCTAAAATGCTTCAGTTCCAGCGCTACGTGAAAGATTTTATAAGCGAAAATTTTCTCAGATGTTATATGCTTTAATATTAGATTTAACAAATCAGAATAAAAAGATATTATGGATAATTTATTGTGCAAATGTGCGTAATTTATATGGAAATAAAAATTAAACAAATAATCTCTACAAAAAAGTTATTTTTCTGTTTAAATTTATTTTGTGATGGCATGGAATCACAGATCATGTCAACCCTCCCTACAGTTTTTTTTCCCTTGTGACAACTACTTCTAATTGATAGGACAAATATCTTATTTCATATTAACTATGTTAGAATTATTCGTGGAAAAAGTCTCATACATGTATTTCTTTGAAAATTAATCTCACAATTGTGCTTTATTTTGATCTAATTAGTGTGCATAATTAAAATACAACCTTCCACTCTATGTATCCTTTTTATTATGAGCTATTCTCAATAATTTTATCTTGTTATCTTTATAAAAAAGCTCTAAGTGTTTCGTTAGTTTTGCTTAGTTAACTCAAGTTTGTGCTAGATGTTATTTTTATAACTTAATTACGTTAACAGTTTTAGTTAAATTTGATTGTACTATTTTCATTATTAGAGAGAAAGCTACTCCTACATAATAGTAAATTATTTTATAACATATAATTTTCATTACTCAAAAACAAAATGTTGGTTTCGTATCAAACATATTCTACAAATCAGAGGGATATCTTATATTCTTTCTCAAACAAATAACACATTTTAAAAAAAATTGCATCACTTTCTTTTAAATTATAAATTTTAGCTTTTTATAAGTTCACACATGATTAGTTTATTGTTTATTAACACCGAACTCTCTGAAACTTTTGCTTGATCCGCTTGTCATGAGTTCGAGTGAGTGAATATTAACGTCGCACCGTTCAGATACACGAGGGCTTGTGGCGACGGACCAGGTAATTTTGAACCATGGTCAAGTGATGGGGACGACACCTGAGCTGGCACCCTCTCTCCTAACTATCACACCACACCAACGGGAGAACGTTTCAGCTCTCGACAGATTTAACATACATCGCTGCCCTACACGGCGGGTCTTTAGTGGTACTGGGCTCGAACTTTTATCTGTTCTAAGATGGGGAAATGTGTCCGCTAAAACCACGAAATGTTATACGTGCGCAAATACCAAGCCACCCTTCAGAAGTACTAGGCTTGAACTCATGAGTCGCCGACCATGTTACCATGACCCCTAAGCTACCGCGGCCACCACTATAACGAATGGGCCTTTATAACATAAAGCTGAATTCACACCAAGGCTGTCCGCGTCGAGCGTTGAGCGTCTAGCCATTCAGAGACTACATCTCGGGCGAGATGAACAGCTTGTGTGAATGCAGCTTTACACTATTGAACCATGTTCAAGTGAGAAGAACTCTACCTGAGCTAGCATCTTTCTCACCGTAACTTTCACACCACACCAGCGTGAAGATTTTGAGCCAAGGCTGGTTCAACGTGCATGAGGCATTATAAATGGCGGTATTAGAGCTTGAACAAATGACATGCCGGCTACGAGCTTGACCAGACCATGACCACTAGACTGCCACGGCCACAAGTCTTAAGGGCCGCCAGGTCTCGACTTTATAATAATTATACCGGGGATTTAAAGTAAATTCCTTTGGGCGGAGAGGGATTTCCCTTTAAATATCTCGAAAATCATCTTAGAGAAAATGTAGGGATTGAATTCCCAAATAAATTTGTATGTTTATGAATGAAAAACTGAATATATATACACATGAAACGGGGCGAATTTTTAGGGTTAAGGGAAAAAAACTAAAGTTTAATGCTAGAATAAAAAGATTTATATATTTTTTAATTACACTCTTTGAATAAATGTAGTTTTTGATTAGTTTATCAATTTTTCTGTTGGTAGCATTAAAAACTCATAACATATAGTAATTATCGCCAATTTATTTTTCCTCGCCAACTTACTCCAAAAGAAGTAAATCAGGAAGTGGAAATCAGAAGCACAAACTGGTCACCCATTCCGCACTTTAATCAGAACCACATACACAAATTTGGATAAAGGGAAATAACTCAAAGCACAAGGTTAAATAAATCTGCCGCTTGTAGATGGTGTGCGTTCAAGATTTATTCGGCGGTGTCACAGATCTGGTTGGGTCACAGTTTCCGACTGCTGGTCATAACCCCGTCTGATCCACTAATTGAATTTTTTTCCCTTTACTAAGGACAACGCTTAAAAGTTCGCAGGAAGAGATATTCTAAAAAACCAGTTTTTTGGAACGAAAAGTAAGACTTTTTTACTTTGTTTCAATTGGATTTTTCTTAGTTACTGTGTGTGTAAATTTATAGTATTCATATTTACGAATACTTGCTCAAAAAGTTTTAGTATAAAAAAAATTTAACTCCTTTCTTATAACTTTCCATCTCTGGAAATGGAATATTAAGTTTCAGGCTATTTGGTATCTGCAGAAGGTCAGTAAAATTAAACTTGTTTTAAAGCCTCGTTTTTATTTTTTATTTTATAATTTATTCGATTTACACTTGTTTGAAAAGTCGGGTTTATCCATAAAAATCATGCAGAAAAGGGAAAAATTTTAAAAGAAAATAAAATTTAACAAAATTTTTTTTCCTTTTAAATATTGAAGATCAAGAATTCGAATTTTGAATTAAACACGAAAGATAATGGGATTGATTGAATATTAACGTCGCACTGTTCAGCCACAGGGCTTTTTGGGGACGGACCCGGGAATTTTGAACCATGGTCAAGTGACGGGGCGACACCTGACGAAAGATAATGGGGGGTTTTATAGTAAAGCCAAAGTATGACGCAGAAAAAATTTTTTATGAAAGAACGAACACACACAAAATTTTTATTATAGAAGCATTTTTTTGGAGAAGCTTTTAAAAAAATTTTCTTTTGCCAAAATATTTATTTAAATAATTTTTTTTTCAAAATGTCCGTAAAAAATTTTTACATTTTCTAATCTAAGGGCACTAAATATCATGAAAATTATCCATTTATCCCTTTTAAATCACGGTGCCGAAGTATCGGATACCTTAAAAAAATGCCACCAAACTCGAACTAGGATCGTCGTTTCGTTTCCAACACGACAACGATCCTAAGCTGATATTGGGAATTTGTGGCTCTTTTATAAATGCCCCAAATCAACTGCACACGCCACCAACTAAAACTATAGAACAGCGGTCGTCAAACCTTTTGACTTCACGTCCAGTTTTTCAAATTTAAATCCCACGGACCATAATTTTTGAATGTTAAAATATTTATAAAAAAATTGGATCCAAGAACGCAACCACTTTACCTAACTTAACGTGATAAAGGAGTATATTCCACATTTTTCTGGGGACCAGCTAAATTTTCCGCGGACCACCATTTTGGCGATATCTGCTGTAGAACACTTATGGGATTTGCTGAAGTGTTGACGAATCCTACGCAATATATCTAGCAGGAATATGCTGAAAAGTGTTAGGGACAAATAGGAGAAGATAAACGCTGGTGAAACCACCAAGACTTGTTAATTCAAACCGAAACGACTTCAGGAGGTTCTCAAAAGACCAGCTATTAAATAGCTCATTATTCTTTTTAAATTTTTTTTCTAGTTACTACTAAAACAATGAACGCGCAGACTTTTTCTACTTGATTTTTGTTAATATCGCTATAAACCTGTCTATATTTTAAAAGTTGTGAAAGAGCAAACCAAATTTACTTTTGTTGTTTTCAATAATTGAAATGAACTAAATAAAATATAATTTAAAAATATTTTCAAATTCTAGTTTTTAAACTTTTTTTTTTGTGTGTGTGTGTTTATGTAAGCAATGGTACGTGAAAGCAGACTTTTTCTAGTAAGCGTGTTATAAATGTTTTAATGTTTTATCAAGTATGTCTACGCAATGAAATGGTATGGGAAATTTGAAAAAGGGGTTCGAGCTTAAGTCACTTCTTTCATTTTTCTTGGCTCAAAATTACGAGGTTCGTCGCCAATAGCTCTCGTGTTGCTTTAAAATATGTCTGTAAGGAAACTCTCTCCCCCTGCTAGTTTCGTATTTATAGGAATAATGAGACTCCTACAGTAAACCTAATTTTTTTTACATATTAACGTCTCATTTCAAAACAACGTTAAGGCTACTTGCGCCTGACCTCTTAAATCTGAGTACATTTTCAAATGACAAGCATGATACAATAAGCTAGCACTCAACTCTCTAAATTTCCACCACACGTCAATGTGTGAGGAATTTCAGCTTTGAGAGAGGGCTGCGGTAGCCCAGTGGTCAAGGTATGGGATCATGGCAGGCATATCATGAGTTCGAGCCCATTACCACTAAAGACCCGCCGTGTAGGGCAGCAATGCACGTTAAATCTTTCGAGAGCTCAAACGTCCTCCCGTTAGTGTAGTGTGGTAGTTAGGAGAGATGGGTGCCAGCTGAAGTGTCGTCCTCGTCACTTGACTATGGTTCAAAATTACGAGGTCCATCGCCAAAAGCCCTCTTGTGACTGTACAGTGCGACATTAATATTCACTAACTCACTCGAGCTTTGAGAGATTTTACAATCATTAGCCTCCTGTACATATGAGTGTTAAGTGGTTTCAGGAATGTTACCATTATGCTGGCCATAAGTTCGCAGCAATGACTTATCGGTGAAAGCGGTCAAGCAGTAAACTTGGAAGACAGTAGGCGGGTGGCAAATGGCTTGGTGGTAATGGTCAAGGGTTCGAGTCCTGATGCCACGGAAGACCCGCCGTTATGCATGTTAAGTCTGTCGAGGTTTAAAGTCCTCAAGTTGCCATGGGTGAGTGAGTGAATATTAACGTCGCTGTATTCAGCTACTCGAGGGCTTTTGGAGACGGACCTCGTAATTTTGAACCATACTCAAGTGACGAGGATGACACCTGAGCTGGCTCTCCTATCTCCTAACTTCCCAACCACCACACCAAAGGAGGACTTTTAGGGAAAGTACATCGCCCCCCCAAGTGGAAATTTCCCAAAAAAAGAAAAGGGTTCGTCACCTATATAAGCCACGGCGTCATTCTACCGAAACACAAATTTTAAAATAGTTTCAATAAGGAAAGAGCAGGGAAAACAAGTATAGAACATTCAAAATAAAATACTTTTTTAAAGATGGATTGTGCGAATAAATAACTTGGAAACAAAATTTTTTGCTGTTTTAGGGAGTTGGACATGCCCAATAACTAAACTCTCGGGTTAATGCTGTTTCTAATCTTTCCAAATAGATTTAGAAAATAGTCTCTAACTCATGGCTGGTATTGTCGAATTGCGCACTGGAATCTTAGTGCCATTGAAATCCGCCTTATAGAGGGATTGAGACTCCTGAAATCGGTGGAGGATCAAAGGCTTCTTTTTGCATTGTGTGGAAGTTTAAGGAGACCGATGCCAGCTCAAGTGCCGTTCTCATTAATCGACAATGATTGAAAATTACGAGGTCAGTCACCAATAACCAGTGTGTTGCTTTAGAGTTCGAGATACATTAAAAACCCCAGTCACACAAATCGAGATTAGAAACATAATTTACCAGAGTACTGATTAAAATATGAAGTGGAAGGGGGGAAGGGAAGCGAAAGAGATTCTTTCTGATGCCCTAAAAGCATGGTTAAATCCTTACTCGGTGGCTCAACAGCCTAGATTGGGCCTTGGCCTTCTCAAGAAGCCTTTTCCAGGCCAGCCTTCTTTCTACTAGTGTTCTCCAATTCTTAGTTCTCAAAACTAGGAGATCTTTTTCTAGACCACCAATCCATCTAAGATTTGACCTGCTTTTTCTTCGCGTGCCAATTGGTTGAGCATTGAAGATTTTTTTAGTGGTGCGATCTTCGTCCATTCTGACAACGTGACCTGCCCATTTAATTCGTTGTATTTTGAGGAATTAAACAATATCAGATTCCTCATATGATTGAAAAAGCTCTAAATTTGATCTTCTTCGCCACGTTCCATTTTCTTGAATTCCTCCAAAAATAAATCTTAAAATCTTCCTTTCGCGTAGATACTTATGTTCTCATCTGTTCGAGACATGTATCAAGTTTCACATGTATAAGTTAATACCGGTCTTAAGACTTTTATATAATAGAATCTCTCTCTCTTTGTTTTTCTCTTGATTAAATTCAATTTCATATATTTTCATATTCTATTAAGACATCTATTAGCCATAGTAATTCTCTTTTGGATTTCAGTAGTACAATCGCTTCTGTTGTAAATTTCCCAACCTAAATAAGTGAAACTGTCAACAACTTCAAATTTATACTCTTTAATTTTAAAGTTTGAATTGTTAAAACATGATTTAGAGCACGCATGTATTTGTTCTTATTCTCATTGATTTTCAGTCCTATCCTGATGGTCTCTTTCTCTAAATATATGAAGGAGCATGGTTAAATGACTAGGGTTATACCTGAGTTGCACCTTATACCACATTCACGTCACACCAAAGGTCAATAATATCAAGACGGAATCACTTAATGGGCTCGAATTCTCATCCCACTATACAGAGATGTGCTGAATAAGAATCGTTATATTTTTTTAATGTAATAAGCTTCAAAGCCTTAACGGGACGTGATAACGAAGTTATGTAAATGTTGTGCCAGCTCAGGTGCTCTACCTCGTCACTTGACCATGGGTCAAAATGACGAGGTCTGTCGCCAATAGCGCTCACGCTGTTTGAAATGACACATTAATATACAATGAATATCAGTGGCGTAACGGAGAATATTAGGGGCCCCAAGCCCAAAAATACGTACTCAAGGTCAGTCAAGCTTTGACCCCCTAGAGTCCGTGCCCCGAAATGTGGGAGTTGCGGGGTGTACGTTACGCCACTGATGAATATCCTATTGATATTTTCTTTTGAACTCTACAGAATTAAACCTGTATTTTGTTGCGTAAATTGCAACTGTTTGTAACTCAAAACGCACATTTAATACATAACGCGCTATCTTTCCTCAAACCAGTGCCGAATCAATCCTCATCACACAGAAATAACATGTTACAATATCGATACTCTTTCCCCTCTATTTTTAACCCACCTCAGTTTAAAAAAATCATTTGTTATTGCTCCCTCTTTTTGCATGGCAGCGTAACACATGCGGGGTGCCCACGTCGCTCATATTTACGACGGGCATGCCACAACGAAAGGAGAGACAGAGAGAGAATATAGAGATAGAGAGTACCGTTGACTTTATCACTGGCCAATAATTACCGTGACAAGAACGGCGCTCGGCTTCGAATTATGCATTGGGGAATCGCCTCTGTGATGACTTGACGAGCGATCACGGGTTGCCGCAACA
Source organism: Trichonephila inaurata madagascariensis (assembly GCA_019973955.1). Classification (NCBI taxonomy): domain Eukaryota; kingdom Metazoa; phylum Arthropoda; class Arachnida; order Araneae; family Nephilidae; genus Trichonephila; species Trichonephila inaurata. Next base: position 65,512 of record BMAV01022028.1, read on the forward strand.
CACGCGCCCTTGGCGACCCTTATCGCTTCCGAGCTTCGCCAAGAACATTTTGATACAGGAAAACAAGCCAAATGAAAGAAACTTAAATTTTCAGGAGTCGTTCTACCAGAAAACACTAACCAAAAGAGGCTTGATACCATTGTAGAAAAAAAAATGGTAATACAAGTAGCGCGCACAAAAATTTCCCAAGGGTGAGGGGGGAGCAGGGTCGAAAATCCATCATTCTCGTATCCTACTTCAATATGCCCCGCCAACATATTTTTTCGATTTTGTCGATTTGGAGAACAAAAAAAAGTGAAAAATAAATTATGGAATTAATAATTAGTATCATTTAATTAAATTAATTGTTAACAACAAATACTTAAGTAAATTTTACGTACCATATATATAGGGTTATTAGCAGTAAAAAAAAGGCAAACCAAGGGCAATGGGAGGAGGTCCGGCCCCATGGACCTTCCCCCTTCTTTTGTGAGCCACTAGCAATACATGTATGTAAATAAACTCTGTGAAAATTTACAACAAAATAGTATGAGGAATAAATAAAAGTTCGAATTCTTTTCATGACCCCCTCCCTCCCCCATGAGTGTATAGTACTGTACAAAACCTTAAAGATTATAATGCAATTTTCTTTTATATAACACATTACTTAATTACATAAAGCACTTATCTAAAATCGTTCGAAAAGGCTTAAGTCACTCTTCCAATCAACGTACAACAAGCAATTTATAACCAGATTCAGTGATTTTTAAACAAATTCAAAGCTAATAATCAGAGAGGCCTCCTTTTAGAAAATTTGTTCATTCTGAAATTTATTTGTTGGTAATTGTAAATTAATATAAATTATAATTAAAACTATACACATATACTCTCTATTAACCTCTCGACTTATGAATAAATATAAATTAGATGCCAGCTTTCCCTTTCGTTGGGAGTGCGGGTTTCATTTTCGGTGCCGCAGGGAGAGATGGGGATCATTGAGCTTTCGAAACAAAGAATAATCCATGCCTGATTTGTGGAGTCCCCCGGAGACAACTTTTGACGTCTCAGATACGTCAATTTCTACGATGTCTCGAGAAATGAATAATGTTCCTTAGACGCCAACATACAATGAGAGGATAATATTCTGTGTTGTTTCTATTGCCACCTGTCTGACGTAGTAAAATCGAGGCCCATGAAATTCATCGGGGCAAGGGGCGAGATGTACCAGGGCCGGCTCTAGCAGTTTTGCGCCCCGGACAAAAATGGAAAATACCGCCCCTTTCGCTGTCTCTCTCTCTCTCTCATATATATATATATATATATATATATATATATATTATTTCAAGTCTTATAAAAAATTCAAAATAATTCGAAATTAAGGACATAATTACTTGTTATTATTTCAAACGAGTGAAATGAAAAAGAACGAATCATTTATTTAAACAGGCCAATTTCTTCGAAAAATAGTCTACTAATAGTGGGGTCACAAGCGTTTGTTTTAATTTATAGTTACTACACTCAAGACTAAAAGAAAACATCTCCTACGGCTCTCTATCTACCAGAACCTCTTATTACCCTAGTCCCCCTTTTGGATAGCTGATACCGGGCATCGTATGGGTGAAAGGAATGGCCGTTGCGACTTTACTCTGGAGTGGGGAGAAAGTTACTAGTAAAAGCTGTGAAAACAAATCAAATTTCATGATTTGATATATAATCCCACCTCGAACCTTTAAGTTTCAACATAAAAGAAAACTGCCATTAAATAAACAGAGTACAGAATAAAAAAATAAGATACGTTAAATGAAATACCAAATTCACACACACCTAACAGTATTTCAGAAAATATCAATTTTTTTTTGTTACAAATATATATATATTTCAAAATTGATCCAAATGTCGCCCTTAAAATTTCCCGCTCCGGGCAGGGGTCCGGTTTGTCCGGCCCTAGAGCCGCCCCTGGATGTACGCACGTCGTTGGCCTTAGCCTTGAGCACCATACAGGTGATAGAACGATTTAGCTCGGAGAAATTCCCGAAAGGACGATAGAAGGCGCCACCACCTATCTCCACCTCCAAAATTTAGGCATGGAACTGAAGGGGAGGGAAATATTCTCTAGTCCTATGCACTCGTGATTCAGCCCACAAGACTTTCGGATCCACTGATTTAACGAGCACGTACTCCATGTGTACTCGAAGGGTATTTAGTGGCATCGAACCCAGGCCTTCCGGTCTGGAGTCCGATGCTCTAACCACTAGGCTACCCACGGCCCAAATATTCTGTATAATTGCAAGAGAAAAATAGGAAATAAACTTTATAACGTAGTTTTTTTTTTTTTTTAAATGGAATTTATTTTCACAGTGTATTCTAGAATAGTACGAGATTTGATTCTAATTTACTCTGCTCTCTGAAGCAACACAAGGACTATTGGGGATGGACCTCGTAATTGGGAACCATGGTCACATTACGAAGATGACACTTCAGCTGGCGGCCATCTAGCCAAATTATTAAACAAAGCGAGAGAGAATAGATATTCTTATTAATTGAATATCCACCTTGAGAGCCATGTTTATTTCCACTTCAAAAATAGGAAAGACAAAGTTTTTATGGGTTAAGGCAAAGTTTCTATATGGGTTTTAAAATCTTTCAATATTTTAAAATGTATCATTAATCGAGGTTATATATAAAAACTTAACATTCCTTATATCATTGTTATGAAATATTATTCTTTAAATTAAACTTTTCTACTAAAGAAGTAATAATAATAAAAAAATATTTTAAGTCAATTCCCATTTAGGTCAACAAAGAAAATTTTATTTTAGTTACTTTTTATTATATATAAATAGTTACAATTAATATAAATTTGTATATACATATGAGCTAATCACAACATTAGGTGGCAAAATAGAAAGCAATTTTCCTTTCCGTATATGTTGTTGGACTACTATATATATATTTGTTTGTACTATTTATATTCATTCATTCATTAAATTTAATTATTCCAATAAAGTAGTATTGTAAAAAGAACACACACAATAACATTCTCAGAAATTAGACAACCCCAGGTGAGATTCGAGCCCACGACCTTTGAATTAGAAGTCCAACGCACAATCGATTGCACTACAGGGACATAACGAGCGATTTTCCTTTTTCTATAGGGTGTTGGACTATTATTTTTGTTTGTTACTATTTATTCATTAGTTACATTTAATTAATGAAATAATATTTGAAAAAAAAAACTGTATTAACATCAAGTGTCATTCACTACAGGTTTTAAAAACTTTATTTGAATTCGAGTGGATGAATAGAAATTATTTTATTAACGTTTGAAAATTTGAACAAGATACATATAGATAAACAAATATATATATAGGGAGAGAGGGAGCTAATAGTAGAGGAATTGAAAAAACTAAGTGTTTTATTGGTACTAACAAGATTTATTTTTTATAAGGAAAACAATACATTATCAGCAATATGATAATACAAATATCTCAGTATTTTCATTAATTATTTTCTCAATTACCTAAATAATCACCAGTCACTGGATTTTAAAAAAATTCAGACAACTAAAATATTCCACAACTGGATAAATTACAGGAAAAATGAATTTATTTAAAATAATAACGTATTAAATTACGTTCTTTTTTCTGGGGATAGGCGCATAAAGTAACTTGCCTTCTCTTGTGATTATATTAGAGTATATTAGGCATTTGAAAAACGTCTAGACCGTGTGACGCTTATTATGGACTATATTTTACGACGTAGTGCTTTGCGTAAAAATTTATTGAGTTACCACACACACTTTCTTGTTTTTCCTCTTATTTAAATTTCCGAGTCCTATAAATAGAGCTACATTCTCTTTTTTAATGATTTTTTTTCTCCTTTTATTTTTCAATAAATTTCATATTTTTTTTTAACCAATTTAAATTTAAAGGTAATAGGAAACCTCTATACCGACAATGTTCAATTGGCTGTTTTCTATAAACCTTTTCTCAAAATCTGTTAAATGTACAGGCTTGAAATTTTTCATACAATTAAAGTACACCTTTCCCCTTATACTGAAATGAGCTTTTAGCTCATTTTGAATTTTTTCATAATTTATAAAATATTTTATCAAACATAGTGAAATATGACCCATTTTTCACATAAAAAAATTTGTAAAAAATATTTTTTTACGCGAAAAGCTCATTTCACAATATGTATAAACTATCATTACAAATATATCATTAAAAAAATTTACATACGTGTCAAAAGTAGTTTCTCAGAAAAGGTACATCGAACATCAAAATTTACATTTTGTGATAAATTGATTTTAATGTATACACAGTGAGATTTCTAATCCGCTAGGAAATTAAAAAAAAAAATAAAATGCTCAGTTTACAATAAAAGATACATGTTTTGGTTTTTATCAGACAGTCGACTCCTAAGAAAAAAGGAGGTACTTTGTTTATACATTTTTCACCTTTCAATGGGTGTATCCCAGCTTCAACGATTATTTAAAAATTGGTCTTAAAGATATCTAATCACTCTAGAGGTTAAAGTAAGGTATTTTTAGAAAGGTTAAAATCTGTACAATTTAAAAATTTAAAAATCTCAAATTGTCAAAAAAATAATATTTTAGCTTTCCAACACTTCTTAGATGGTTTATACTATTCAATGCATCAATTTTCTCTAAATAAAAAATTTTGGTACCTTTCTAGATATTCTTATTTTTTTCTCAAAAATCATAGCGCAATATTTGTTGTTTGTTATATTTTATATAGAGTAAATATTTTCCTCAAATTTTTCACACAAAAAAGTATAGTGGCATTTTTTATGCGTTCCGATATTTCTGATGTTTTTGAAAAAAGTACTCGGCTATTGTATGTTTACTTTTCTCAGTAACAAGTTTATTTATAAAATTTCAAGACTTTCATTTGTTTATTTTCCTCTCTAGGTTAAACGAGTCTTCCAGAACTTTTTAAAGATTTTGAAACGTGGGATCCTAAGGTTTTAATATTGACTGCACAAGAAATGAAAACATCTTATAAAATGTAATTTTCATTATTACTAGCTTCAGTCAGAAAGTAACGACTGTTTACTTATACAACCGGGGGGGGGACAATATTTATTGGAAAATATCAATTGTTCCCATGTTTAATTGTCCTTCTTCATGACAATGTCCATCCTCACACTGCTAATGCAACTCAAGAATTCCTAGTTCAATACGCATAGGAAATTTTTGATCATCCACTCTGTAGTTCGGACCTTGATCCTGGCGATTGTCATCTTTTCCTTAAGCTGAAAGAGTTTCTGGGTGTTCAACGCTTTGGAAGTGATGAAGATTTGGAGAATGTAGCGTCACCTGGCTTGTAGAAAAGTTTAACATGGTAAGGTTTGCAATCCCATGTTATATTTTGAATCCCGGAATTTCGGAATTACTTTATCCAAATCCCGGGATCCCAGGATTGGACCTGGGATTAGGATTGGACTATTTATTAAAAATACTCATTCATTGGCATATTGAAATTGCATAATGAGACTGAAAATATAGTTAAAAATTGGTTTAACATTAATTTTATTGAAAGAAATAAAACTTAATTTATCATAAAAAACAAATAAAAAGTACATAATGAATTTTTTTTTTAAAAAAAAGCATTTCTTAATTTCTTGTGTTTCTGTAAATAAGCTTTTAAAAAAACGCAGCTCGCCCAGCGTTTCATCGTTTAAACGACTTCTTATTTTTGTTACAAATTGTCCTGCCGAAGAAAATGCTCGTTCGGATTCTATACTTGCAGGTGTTATTGTCATTAAATAGGAGTATGTTCTTTTCAGGTAGTCCCCATGTTTTCCTCAATTTTCAAAGAAGAGACATTTCCTTTTAAATTTTTGATGACAATGTCTCAAATCTAATAGACTGCCTTGGCGCATATACCTCTTTGGTAACGTTATCTAGTTCTGCTTCACTTAATGGTTTTTGTGTATAAATTGATCCAGTTATTGAATTTGAATGTAAATCATTTTCAAGTGTTACCTCATTTGAAATAGAATAAATCGTATAACAACTCGTAGAGTTGCATGAGTTGTTAGCAATGCAATGGGATTTGAAGTGTCTCAAGTTTTTCAAGCAGGTCTGCTATTAATTAACGGTATTTAATTGAGGAAGGAACTGTGACAAAATCTTTTCTTGAGATGTTGCTTAAATTATTGAGTAAGAATTGTAGTGATCCACTTAGATCTGTGTGACGTTTTCCTATATGAGTTCTTTGAGAGCTGCAAATATTTTTTTTTTACTTATAACACTTGTAATTGCATAAACAAATTATACTTGTGCATTTCATAAACAATATATGAGTTTTCTGAGAATTAAATTTTTTGAAAATTTTGATCAGAAAAAAAAATTTTGAAGTATAATTCAGACAAAAATTAAATTCCAGAATTATTATTTTTTTTTAATCACAAGTTTTCGGGATTGAAAAAGCACGGGGATCCCGAGGCTGCAAACCCTATAACATGGGAATTCTGAAATTCGTGAAGAGATACGACAAATATTTAAGTGTAAGGTGTGATTATAAAGAGAAGTAAAGAAAGTGTATGATATATGACAGGACTTTTTTTTTCAGTAAATACTGTGCTTTTAGTTTAGTTTAACATAAACGTCTTTATTTTCGAGATGACTCTCGTATATTTTAAGAGAATGTTTTAAAAAATATAAAACAATGACAAATGACTACGGTAGCTCGATGATTATGCCACCAACGGTATTCAGACTCCTTATTTCACAAAACATTTGTTGTGTAAAAGGACTGATGTCCATCAAATGTTTCAGTCGCTAAAGCAGGGTTCATATATTATAACATGAATAAATTCATTTTTAAATAACATAATTCAAAGATCTTTGTTCAAGCTCTCTACAGAAGTCTTAGCTACATATAGTGGTGGCAGAAATTGGGGAATCTTTTTAAAATTGTTATATTTTTTAAGTTTGTATGCTTATAGAAAATTTTACATTGCACAAAATGTGAAGTATTTTATATTATTTTAAAGTGAATTTTATACTGTATTCAATACAAAAAAGAAAATCCAAATATTTGCAACATAAAAATAGTTATGTTGCAATAACTATTGATATACATTAGATACTGATGATAGCATTGAGTTTTCGGCACTTAATAGCCTTAGGCCTTTAATTTTTATTTCAACTCCATATAGATGTTTCATTGAGCTGAAAATAGTTTTAAGCTCTTCATTTGTTATTACATGATTCTAGGAAACAATTATATCCTTAATTAATTCTTTTTTATTTCATGGTTACTTCATTTGGACAAGAGTTTCCAAACGGTACTACAAGTTTTCGATAGGATCGAGGTCAGGACTGTTTCCTGGCCAGGACAACAACTAAATGATCTTAGAACGGTACCAGTCTTTCATTTACCTTACTGTGTGGCAAGGAGAAGAATCTTGCTGAAAAATAAATGAAGCATTGGTGGTAAATAGATCCCTAGTGGAAGGCAGAAGTTTGGGTTCTAGAATGGTGCCAATGTATTTTTGACATTCAGTGTCCCATCGATGATATGAAGGCGACCGATACCATCTGCTGATATGCATGACTAAATGATAAAACTATGTGGGTATTTTACAGTTGCCTGGATGCAGTCAGGATGTAGCATTTCTGCTATTTTACGTCCTACACATTTTAAGCTATTACTATCGAATAACGATATTTTAGTTTCGTACCTCTATATAACTTGTAACCAATACTCATCTGTCTAATGTATTCCATTGCCCACTGTAGTCCCTTTTAATGCTGCTGTAAATTATGGCTTTTTTTTGTGGAATTCTACCTTTTAGTCTTACAACTACTAATCTACTCCTAATTGTTTTTGAATTACAGAAACAACAGCATCCTTCAGATCACTTCTGATGGATGTCCATAAAATTCTTTTATCTCTGAAATATAGTATTTTTGTTCTTCTGTCGTCAACAGATGTGGAGCACATATTTTGCCTTTTCCTGCTTTTTTATTATTATTATTAAATTTGTCTCTTGACATATTAAACAAAATTTTCTGTCTCCAGATGCAATCACTATTATATAATTTTAACATAGGAAATACCACTTTCTCGTCACACATGTGTCCGATCTACTCTTTTATTTGATGTCATTGGTTTTTGACTAAATATCCTTGTTATCCTGGCCAGAAAACAGTCCTGACCTCAATCCAATCGAAAACTTGTGGCACCGTTTGAAAACTCTTATCCGAATGAGGTACCCATGAAATGAAAAGAACTAATTGAGAATATAATTGTTTCCTGGCATCATGTAATAACGAAAGAAAAGCTTAAAACACTAATTTCAGCTCAATGAAACATCGATATGAAGCTGTAATAAAAAATAAAGGCAACCTCACTAAGATCTGATAACGCACTGCTATCATCAGTATCTAATGCATATCGACAGTTATTGCAGCATAACTTTTTTTACGTTGCAAATATTTGGACTTTTTTTTGTATTGAATTTAGTGTTAAATTCTTTTTAAATTGATTTAAAATATTTTGCATTTTGTGTAACGTAAAGTTTTCTATAAGCATACAAACTAAAAAATCATAACAATTTTAAACAGTGCCCACTATTTTGGACACCACTGTATATGCACAGTTATTAATTGAATTTTATTAATTTTTGAAATGTATAATTTAGAAGTCGATTTATTCATATTTTAATATATCAGAGGATGAGAGAAATTTTAACCACAAAAACATCTCTTATTTTAATTTATAGTAACTGAAAATAAACTGAATTTCTCAAAAATCCTAGTTCAGGCTCCATAGAAATGTATTAGCTGTTTAAAAGGGAAATATTAGTATTATAGAAACATTATCCATTAAAGGAGAATGTTTTGGAAATAGGTAATTCTTTCATTTTTTTCCGGAAAGAATTGCATTTAATTTTTTTTTTATTATAATAATATTCTTAAAACATTTTTTTATATGTATACGGTAAATCAAGTGACACTAAATATCAAAAAAATTATTCATCTATACGCCTTTTCAAATTCACGGTTCTGAAAGTAGTCAAATACCTTAAAATTATTTTAAGTATAAAACAATTTTTTTGATCAAAATAAATAATTTATTGAAACATTTTTTTGAACATTTTTCTGAACATAGAAAGCAAAACATGAGTTTATGTTACAATATTTTTTAAAAAAAAAAAAAAAAAACCCACGTTTTGAGATTTTTAAGGAAACAAGAGAAAGAATGATTCTATTGGCAAAAAACAACAAAAAAAGTAAATTTCTAGCACCCTTGTCTATCTTTAAACCCCCACTGCAGTCTTCTAATAATAAATATTTTTGAAAAAAGAACGAATTTTGCTTTGGGATAGGTTTGAACCGTTAAAAAAGTGGGCAGCCTATGACAAAACCTTTTTTTTTACGAGATGGGAGAGGAAAGAATTCGCCTCAGGAAAAATAATCTTGGCACCTGAAACGTCATCTTGGGAGGTTGGACGGACTCTTTGATCCAACGGGGAGGATGAGCACACCGTATTGTACCTGTGGAGTATTTATTTTTCAAGAGACCAGATAAATGTCCCAGGTAATCAGTAAATCTTACTGGGAGAGAGTTGTAAGATTGACAGGTGATTCTTCTTTGTCAGGATGCTCACCCCTTAAAGTGTACACCGGTCCTTCTATAAAGTAATAAATATTTCGAACGACAGAAGGAGCCATTTTAGAGTAAAAGGGATGATGGATTTTTAGATGCAGTGATAAAAGAGTCGTTGTGTTTAGACAACAACAATGTTAAACAGAATAGTAAAAAACGGGCTATTCTACTTTGAGTTTTATTGCACTTACTTCAGCAGGTACCAGACCAGAGAAATAGTCCAAAAGATTTATTGCCATACACTTTTGTCATTTAGTGTCTCTGTGTTAAGAGATTTAGTGCTTTTCAATAGCTTTTCAATTTGATGCACACATTTTTACTCAATTTTTTTTTCTTAATTTAAACTTTTTTCTATTCAAATTCGTCTTGAAAGCTTCAAAATTTTAAAATTGTACCCTGTTCTCTGTATTATGTATTGTCAGGTAGAAAATCACACATAATTTTTATTTCAGTAATTTATTAATAAAGAGACTTTCACTATCTAAAAGGATTCTGAAAGGTTTTTTATTAAAAAAAAAAATTGCACTTCGAAGATTGATTATTTTTCCTTATCTTTAATGCGTCACTTAAAGTGAAAAATCTCGTTACCATAAATTTTTTTATTTAGTGTTTGTATTTGCGTTAAAATTTTTATGAGATCATTATTTTAAATTTTAATTCCCAAGGTGCAATTCCTATGTATGGGAAGAAAAAAGCTTGGAAAATTTCTATAAACCAAAAACTCATGAATACTTTTGAAATGCAATTTTGTGTACACAATTTGATGACATACACATATTACGAGATTTGCTCTACATTTTGTCAAAGTATGTTAAGAATTTTAAAAAATAATTCATTTTATATTGCCTCGTTTGTCGCATTTATGCTGAGTTTTTTTTCCGACTTCAAACGAATCTTTTAAAAATAAGCCTCTTGCTCTTACAAAAAGGATCAAAGTTAATAGTCTTTTAAATATTCCAAAACGTGATATATGAAAAGTATTTTAAATAATTTAAATTCAAATCAATGTCAGACAAATTTTTAAAAGATTATGTACTTTTTATTTGCTCAAATTTTGAAGTATCAAATATACGCTGTCGAGCCAAAACGCTATGAACATCTCCAAGTTTTTCAATGAACTCGTCTGGTTCATGTAAAAGTCACGTAATTAATAGAGGACAGCATTTAACTTTTGCTGGAGAAGGAAAGCTATCATTCCAGAGAGCAGCCTATAAGTTCTCACTTATACCAAAATCGCCTTACTACGAACTCAAGAATGAACTTTTAGGCACGCCTCCTGGATCACCTTGCAGCAACCAATCACCATCAAGTCTTTCGCAGAATGTAAATATCCAACTTTCGTAGTTTCACCATCGAAGCTTATCAGATATGGGTTTGAGGACTGAGCTGCAGTCCAGATGCTCACAGGAATACTCGTATCTACTCACATCTAATCATCATTCTTGTACTTAATTTTTATTTTTATTTGCGAGTGACGGGAAAGGTGGCTGGTCTAAGCGAATTTGAAAAAGAGCAGATTGTAATGTCCCAAAGGCTTGGAACGAGTATCTTCGAAGCAACAAGACTGGTAGGTTGTTCGTGTTCTGCTGTTCTTAGTATTTATGCAAAGTGGATAAATAACAGTGAAACCTGAAGTAGACACCTAGCTGTTGGACGTCCACTCTTCCTCAAAGAAAAGGGCGTCGGAAATTGTGCCGTTTGGTAAAGCAAAACTGGTGCCATACAGGAGGTCCACTGACTGTCCAATACAATGCAGGTTCAAGTGCAAGTGTTTCGGAATATACAGTTCAGTGGACACTATTGAATATGGGACTGTGCAACAGACGTCCTACTCATGGGCCTCTGTTGACCAAGCGTCATAGCCAACTACACTTAGAGTGGGCTCAGAAACATCGATACTTGACTATAAACAAGTGGAAGAGAGCTTCCTGGTTGAATGAATCACGATTTCTCATTCATCACGTCAATTGTTGTATCAAGGAGCACCGCCTTCCGTAGTACAACATTTGCTCTCTCAATGTACACAAACTGGGGATGGTGGTATGATGCTTTGAAGAGCGTTGTCATGAGTGACCTTTTGAGACCCTTAGTTCTGGTAGAAGGGACCGTGAAAGTAGTAATCTTTCTGAGCATAATGGCGGATCAGTTATACCCTTACATGACATCTGTCTTCTCATCTGAAAATAGAATGTTCCAGAGCAAGACAGCATTCCATGTCAAAAGGCTAGAAATGTGTTAGGAAAGTTTGAGGAGCATAAAAATGAATTCCAATTAATATGCTGGAATTTCAACTCGATGGTTCTTAATCTGGGCCCAGTGGTCGAGTGGTAGCGTATCGCGATTCCACACCACAGGTCCGGGTTCTATTCCCGGGTTGGGCTTAGTAGACTCAGCCTTTCACCTCTACTACAGTGGATCGATAAATGCGTACCAATCTTGCTTGGGGACTTGAATCCTGAAGGTCTCGCTTCAGACCTACCTGATTGGGACATGCTCATGTACCTCTGCTCCCAATGGTCACGTATACTGTGATGAGCACAATAGGCCCTGGCCCTCAGGGGCTGTTGCACCACTGAGTTTGAGTTTGGATCTTAATCTGATAGGGCACGTTTGGATTTTCATTGAAAGGCAGCTCAGAGATCAAGCATCTTCATGTCGGAATATTTCGACTTTACGTCACCACTGCTCAGATAATTGGTACAACATATCTTCAGTCATCTATCAAGTTTCCACGGTATCCATGCCAAGGCAATTTAGAGCTGTTTTCAGGAAGAAAGTGATGCAATATGTTATTTCGCAGGTGTTCATAATGTCCTGGCACTTCAGTATAAAAAGCGGTTGTTGGTGAAAATGTAAACAGATTTGATGCTTAAAATTTATTTCTAAAATTAAATTTCTGATGTGAGAAAATAAATTTTCTCCCACTTTCCCTCAAAAAAATTATCTTACCTTTGATTGAACAATTCCTTTTGAAGATTTTTATTAGTATTGTCATTATTTACTTTACTTTATAAAAATGAAAAGATGATGGCAAACTATCCTATTTCAAAATCTTAATTTCCAGTTCGTCTCATTTAACAAGCGTGTAAACACACATTTCTATCATTTCCTAAGTCAAATTTTGCAAAAACAGATTATAAAGTTTAATTAACGCCATTGAAAATGCTAGTAACGTGATTTAGAAATTTTGAATATCGAAACCGGACAGTATTACAATATTAAAGGCTGTTTGCTACCAGGTTTCCTAAGATTTCTCACCAATGGCATTATTCTTTCAACAACAGCCGTGAATCAAATCAACAGTATAAGACATTCAATGGCTACCCAAAATTAACACCAGCTAACCTCCTGTATTTATTGGTCACCTTGGTATACTCCGTGGTGTCTTTCAAAAGACTTGTCTGAAGCAGTTCTGTTTGTATTAATTGTTTAATTTTTCTACTTAGAAGTAAAAATTTCATGCTTATAATTAATTATCCGCAGTGCTAATGCTGATTGCAGTATTGCACATACAGCACACGCTTCAACGTAGAAGATCTATATTTTTTTTCTAATAGGGCTACGTATTGGTACATTTAACCTTTGCAGACCTTGTACATTCCCCCAGGAGATGGTATCACTTTTTAGCGCGGTACCATTTAGGTGATACCGATTACCGCAATTTTTGACGTCCAGTTTCCTTCCCGGAGATAGGCACCTCAGCTTCGACGATGCGAGCCTGTACCAGGATTTAATTTTGCCCAGAGAACCCAAGCCAAACAGACATTCTAGAGATCTTTTACATGCCGTATAATCATACGACATAACCGCTGTCAATTTTCTGCATCATGAAAATCCACCGAATTGGACTAGGGTCTAACCCGTAACCTTGGAAGACCAGCGACACACCAACATCGCCACCCAGCCGGCTAGAAGAGCTATATAATCTGTTGTACGCAGTACACCAAGTATACACCAAGTATATATTGTATTAAAACTCTAAGCAGATGTGTTTTACAATTGGAGCAATAGCATGCAATTCGATTTACGTTTTCTCTTGCACTCAGTATCATTATAAACATAAGATTTTAAATTGCTTTCCTCAAGTTTAATTTATAACACAAAAAATACCTTTTCAGAGAACTCATCGGATGTATTGAAATAACCGCAAGTTCCTAGAATGACCAAAATAAGCCTTTAAAAGTGGTTACTTATAGATTATATATACAAATATTTTTTTTTACGCAGAACAAATGATGTACCATCATTTTATTGAGGTTTATAAAATACTCAAGTAAATGTTTGTTATTTTATATAACAATATAAATAGCATTTGGTTCATTTAGTGTCGTTTATTTGGTCATCTGTCTTTTTCGTCATCTATTTTTGTAGCATAAACGTTACTTTCTATTTTATTGAATGATTTTTTTTCTTCTGGCACATGTTGGTCATAAAACAGTTACATGTTTTTCTGCAGTTGAAAAAAAAAATAGTACCTGATTGTAACAGATTCCTTCGTGCGAGAAACCACGAGATTTTACCAGATTGTGTCAATGAAGCATTGAGTAACAAGGGCGTAGATACCACCATATCAGCCGTATCAATGATACGGAGCCCCCAAGCTATAGTGGCCCCAATATGTGTAAGCAATAAATCGTAAGACGCTAAGGGGCCCCATAAAATTACGCCCATGAAATTTTGATACAGGGCCCACTCAGTACTAGAAGGGGCGGCTCTAGTGCCAGACAAAGCGGACTCCTGCCCGGGGCGGTAAATTTTAATCGGCATTTGGATCGAAATTGAAAAATATTTTTTTGTAGCAAAAAATTTGATATATTTTCTGAAATATTATTGGATGTGAATTTGATATTTCGTTTAACTTATCTTATTATTTTTAATTTGTACTCTTTATATTTAAGGACAGTTTTCTTTTATGTTAAAATTTGAAGGGTTAAAGGCTGGAGTATATGTTAAAGCATGAAATTTGATATGTGTTCACACATCTTTCACTAGTAACTTTCTACCCATCCAAAAGTGAGATCCCATCGGACATTCCTTTTACCCTTACGATGTCCGGTGTCAACTATCCAAAAGGGGACAAGGATAATAAGAGGTATTGGTAGATAGAGAGCCACAGGAGATGTTTTATTTTAGTCTTCGGTGTAGTTACTATGAATTAAAACAAACGCTTGGAATCCCCAATATCAGAAGACTATTTTTTGAAGAAATTGGCCTGCTTAAATGGACGTTTACTTTTCTTACATTTCACTCGTTTGAAATAATGACAAGTGATTATGTTCTTAATTTCGAATTATTTTGAATTTATTAAGACTTAAAATAATATATGAGAGAGAGACGGGGCATTGAAGGAAAGGTGGCATTTCCCATTTTTGTCCGGGGTGGCAAAACTGCTATAGCCGGCCCCGGTACGAGCTAAGCCATTGCTGTGTAATTGCAACTCTCGAAGATAACTTAAAAAATATATTTTCAACAACAGAAAAGAAATTTAGGAACATTAAGGCGTACCAGAGAGAAAAAAACTCATTTTATAAGAACACACGTTTTCCACAATCAAATGCATGCTTGGAAAGGGACAAGAATCATTAGAAAAACGGCATTGTTTAATAAGTTGATGTTTTTATTCCACAGCACATGTTTTTAGAAATGCACCAATGGTATGAGTGATCACTAAAGACGTTTCAAGGCATGACCAACTGAGCCCGGATTTAGAGTTTCGGCTTCGATAGGGAGTCCCATTCTCGACTCGATGTCAATAAGATCATGATTCGACTAATTTTAGTCATCAAATGTTATTGCCGGATACATTCTCCTTAAAACTAGGACTTAAAGCTATATTTCAACTGGCAACAGCATTATTA
>BMAV01022028.1:81392-103927 GCA_019973955.1 Trichonephila inaurata madagascariensis
TTTTTTATTATGTCAGAATGTATTCTGTTTGTTTACCTTCAGTAAATTAAAAAAAAAAAATTTAAATTTTCTATTTTCGACTTCTCAATATGCTCGCGCCCCACTCGTAGAGTTATTACGCGCCCCACAGTTTGAGAAACACTGATTTAGGCAAAAGTTGAGTTTGAGTATTCATGTAAAACTGTTTTAAGAATATTATTATGATAAAAAATTATTCAAATGCAGTTTTTTTGGCGAAAAAAATTAAACATTTTTAAAACATTCACCTTTTATGAAAAATGCTTCTATATAATAACATTTTGCCTACATAAAGCTGGTACTTCTCTACAGAAACTGCACCAGAAATTTTTAAAAATTCCTATTTTCAGAGGTACGATCAATTGAAATAATAACCTATATTGTTTGTTCAAATTTCTGTACTATCTCCGATATACTAAAATATGATTAAATCCTCTAATAAATTATACATTTCAAAAATCCTAGTTCAGGCTTTGTGCAGAGGTCATAGCTATTTACAAAGTATTATAGTTTTACAATTATTTTTTACAAAATGAGAATGTTTCGAAAATATGATATTTTTTCTTCTTTTTGCCAGAAAAAAAATGCATTTATGTAATTTTTATCGTAACAATATTCTTAAAACAATTTCATATGTATATTCTAATTTAAGTGACACTAAACAAAAAAAAAAGTTCACTTATAAGCTTGTTCAAAATCATGGTTCCGAATATAGTCAGTCCCCATAAGTCGAAACATTTTGTTGAAATGTTCAAAATCTAAGAACTTAAAGTTATTTAATTAATTAAAATATATATTTATTTAATAGCTCTCAGTTTATTACCACTGAATGGGCAACTGTTAAGCACTTGTAATTATTTGATTTAATAAATCAAATTTGCAAGCCAAATATCGAGTAAGATTGTCCCGGATAACTAGTTTTACTATTAAATTATTGTTTTCAACTAAACTTTAAGGCTACTGGCTCCAAATAGGAGAGTGGAGAGAATAGAATTAATTATGTTTGTGGTGAATCGTGAAAATATAAAAGAAACTAAATTTAATGCCTCACTAATATCTGTTGTTTACCCTGCATATGTTCTGACACTTAGCATTTTTACTTTCAATATTAATTCTGTTTTCTTTTAAAAGTAGTTCTCGCCCCCTCTCCCTTATACTAGATTTCTTTTCAGTTTCAATTTACACAAATGCCTCACAAAAGTCTCTTGACACAGAACCGTCTTTTCAATCATTTGTTACCCTATTCATTCTGCACTTAGCAACAAGAACATCTTTCAAAAGCAGGAATCAAATTACATATCTTAAATAGCAAAGCATCTTAAAGTTTATTTTAAAGTCATGAAATGCAAGTACATGCATCACGAAGCATTTTAAAACACACTTGCTCTTCCATTCGATGGTGCTATTATTTGGCGAGTGAAAAATAGCACGACGGATTTGAAAACGATCAAATATATTAATGCCAGGCAGCGTTAATGTTCTTAAGCGTAGACATGCATTTCTTAGATGCCCCTGAAAGTGATTTTCTTAATCCATTAGTCGAAGTGAAATATCATTAGTCACTTCTGACATTTTTTTGGATTTTTGATAGCTCACCGAATGACGATTTAAGTCGGCACTTTCTTGAAACATTGTATATCAATAAGAAATAAATATTCAAAAATCCACTTTTATGATCTGAAATTGATGATCTTGTCGAAGTGACTGAATGGGAATAACAAATCACTTTATTGCGCTAAACAAAAGAGATGAAATGTCTAAAACTTCTCAAATAAATATTTTTGGGGAAAAGTAAATAAATTTTGAACTGTTTTTCTGTTTTATTTTGTTCCATTATGTATCCATTTATTTTTACAGTCTTGGGAAGTCTTATGTTTTTCCTCTCTGCTTCAAAAAAAAAACGTGAGAGATTATTTGTACAGTAGTGCTCAAAATTAAGGAAACTTTTCGGAAAAAAATCTATTTTTTTATGTTCGAGGGCTTATAACAATAATTTTTTTTATATTGAAATACTAGAAAATTATATATCATTGGAAAGATAATTTAAATAATATATTAATGAAATCAATTGTAACACAGGAGCCACAGGGCATGGATCAGAATCCTGTTGAAATACAAACGCTTAATTTGTCTTGGAAAAGATCACATGTGAAAGGTTTCACTTTGGGCTCTAGTATCTACTTTATGTATTTTTGGACATTTATATTTCCATTTATCACAAACATTCTGCCAGCACCGTTTAATGTTTTGCAACCCCCCATATCATGGATTTAACTGGGTGTTTCATTTCAGGTATAATGCAATCAGAATGCATATCTTAGCTAATTCTTCGTCTTATGTATTTTAGGCCATCACTACAATACAGAGATTTTCATCCAGACATTACAAATAACAATACCCCACTGTTCCGCAGTTCAATGACATGGGTTTTATTTAGCCCAATTTATTCTTTTTAAGAGAGATAATGGTTGAATTTTATTTTCTTTTGCAGAATTCTAGTATTCACAAAATTCCTTCGGTCTGCGTCGAGTAGTCTTTACACTTACCTAAATTATTAATATCATTAAATGCAGCAAAGGGCTAAGGTAAAGCTGAGAACCCAAGCAACTCCCATATTCCAATGACTGGAGTTTGAACTTCCCTGTGGGAAGCAGGTACTCCGATATCCATTCAACCAATATACACTAACTTTTACATCCATTGTTCTATTTATTTTTGCACATTCTCAGCTGGTTTTCTTCTATCACATAAGCTTAGTCTTTTAGTTCTACTTTCCTCAATCTATGTTGTGCATCTGTTGTTGCCTTTTCAAGTTTTATTTTTTAGAGATACAGTCTCTTAAATCTCCTTAAAAATTTCGAAATGCCGCTTTTGGTTACGTTTCTGCCCCAATTTTTCTTCTAATTTATCCATCACTTTAGCTTGAAACCCGTTATGCTGATATTTTACATCGCTTTCTGAGTGATCAGGCAATTCTTGGCACCCCATTTTTATTATTATATTTACATGATCACTAAATGAAAAAACACAGTAGATGCCAATTTACAAGCAATCCTTAACACACTGGCAAATGTCCTCCTTTGAACTCCAAGAAAAGAAATAAAGCGTAAATACTACTGTAACCATATTGTGGTTCACTGTCAAAACAAGATGATACATGATTGGCTATATAAACACTCAAGCTCATCGGCTACATTCAAATGAATGAAAACTTTTACATATCACACAACGTTAAGTAAGCTGTGCTTTTCGTTTATTATTTAGCTTTATCGTTTGATAGAATGCAAATAATGAAATAAACCACTTATTGCAGTGTATTTTTAATTAAATTATCTTTCCAATGATACATAATTTCATGGCAATACTCAAAAACATTATAGTTATGAGACTTTGAACGTCAAAAATATATATGTGTGTGAAAACACATTATCATAAAATGAGACACACTAAAGAGGAGATATTCAAATGTGATGAATTTTGGCAGCTGTGATACATATTTATTGAAAACGAAATTCAAACGCAGTATCATATGAATCAAATAAACAAACGAACAAACATCAATAAACAAACAATAATGCATTATCTCGCCTCTAGCCCCGATACAAGGTGTTATTAAACTAGGCATTGACTCACAGAATAGTAAGATTTCCTCCTGCTAAACTGCTTGTCCTTCTCAGAGACGTCTTAAGACCCTTTGAGGCCCTGGGCCCCTATGCAAAAGTAGGCCCTACCTGAGATCATTAAAAGTAGATGGTATATAGCATGCAATGTCAAATATTCGTTGAAACGATAATTCGAAACAAATAATTGTGCACGACTCCCAATCTAACAAACCGGCTCGACCGATGGCCGCATTTCGACTAAATGAGTTGAATGATTGCTTATGGTATTAGGCCTAAGTCTAGACACGGACAATGGTTATCACATAATAATACAGTCTTACCACTTCTGCCAGCTGAAATACAGTTTAAAATTCACTGTTTTTCGGAGAATATGTTCACGGGAATAATATTTAACCACATTAAAATTATCCGCATCATGATTTACTAAGACAGAGCCGAGAACGAAACGAGCCCCCCCCCCATCGGGGGTGAGGCCCTGAACCCAGTTGGCTGATGCTTTAGGACGTCCTTGGAATCTTCAGAGGTTCTAGAGGTCAAACTCATTACCCGCAAGCCCCAAGTCCATCACCATAACCATTAGACTACTCCCGCCACGTATCAGATTGAAAAAATTGCAGTAACACGTAATTTTTGTTATTCCAGCATTGATAGAATGGGTGAGAGAGAGTTTTAATAACGTCGCACTATTAAACAGCACAAAGATTATTGGCGATGGACCTCGTAATTTTGAGCTTCAGTCAAGTGACGAGAATGACACCAGAGCTGACATCTCCTCTCCTAACTACCACACTCCACCAACGATATGACATTGAACCTCGACAGATTAGCATATACAGAAATAAAAATAGTATGAGTACTTAGTGAAATTAAAATTACAATACTTTATCACAGACCAAATCTAAAAATATATATTTAAATAAATTAACACTGGACTAATAATCTGAACACAAATTGCATTATAATAATCGTAAACATTTTAGTTCTAGCAGCTTTAAAATTAACATTACTCAAGCTGAAAAATGTTTAATAATACAAAGCCTACTTCACTACACTAAAAGCGCAATCTTCCCTTATGGCACTAAGAGGCCAGTGATTTACCAGCATGCTATCTCTCAACTCGATGCCTTTCAATCAACCTTCGCCAAACGCAAGAATCCATCGCCAAAAAATCCTCGACATCTAGCCTGGAGTTTACTGCCTACTGGGGAAAATAAACAGACGAAAAGGAAAATCGGGCGGCAGGGAAACAACAGCGCCCGGGCACCATTAACGCCCCCCTTGTTCGCTTCCTAGGGGGCATTTTCTCCTTTCTCCCCCTGCCGGCCACAGGAGACTCGTACCGATATCGTTCCGTAACGATAAATCGCGAGTGCACGCAGCATCGAAGACCCGATAATACTGCCACTTCCTTGCCACCCCCCTTCCTTATTTGTTTTATTTTCTGAGAAACTATAGATTTGGCGCAGGGGAGAGTCAGTGATTGCTTTGACTGCTGGCGGTGTTGTCACTAATAAAAAACGCCAAGTTAAATTATTAGATTTCGTCGAGATATAAATTTCCCTTCGTTTTTCACACTACACCCCTAGCGTCACGTTTCTTGGGAACAGACTTTGAATGATGGATGCTGCAGGATTCGTATGCGGAGATTTTTTTTCTTTTTGATTTTACTTTCAAAAGCATTATAAAAAATGTCTGTGGTTTTTTTTGGCGCCAATCCAAAATGGCTGAAGGTGTGAAAGGTATTGGGCAAGCTGTGTCTCTTCGAGAATTGTTCTTTGAAGATTTTTGTGTATTTCATTTGAGGAGTTGAGATAACAAAAAAATATGACATGATAAAATATGCATGATGACAAAAAGTATTCATGTCCATGCTATGCACTAAAATTTTAATATATTGCAGGTTGTGTGTATGGTTTGTATACTTAGTTATGCCCTGTGGCACACACAGGAATTTTTAAAGGGGGGTGTGTACAGGGTCGAAAGTCCACCGTTCTCGTATCATGTTCCAACACGCTGCCCAACATATTCTTTTGATTTTGCCGATTTGGGGGAACAAAAAACAGAAAAAATTAATTATTGAATAAATAATTAGAGCCTTAATTGATAAAATTATTAATAACAAATACTTAAATGTGCATTTTTCGAACTATATTCATAGGATTATAATCAATCGGAAAAAAATCAAGGGCATTGCGGGGGGAGGGTCCGGACCCGGAGACCCCCACCCCCCACCCCCTGTGTGTGCAACTAATTATGCCACTTGTCAAAATTGTTCTAAATTTGCTCACATATATTGTGAAATACCTTGCATCTCTGTATCACTAATTATGTCTACTTTCTTAAAAGAGCCAAAATTCACACATTACTTTATTTATAAAGCGTCCTTGTTGCAAAAATTCTACATTGCTTAGCTGTAAAACTGTACTTACTGTGCTCATGGACAACTTTTTATACCGACAATTTAGCCAGGAACCCTCTAAGTCAAATAATTCAATGGGCTCAATTCACAACTGTTACATGATAAAGACAAACACTTTTTCTCTATTGAAAATTCTCCAAAACAAACATCAAACTAAATGTACTTCTTGTTCAACTTGCAAAACTTAGATAAAATTTCATGAAATTTCATTTCTTAACATTTCATTTCAGTAAATGTTATGAAAAAAATAAATCGTAATTTTATGCATGTACTTTTAAATAAAGTGCATTTTGTCTACCAGTGTACGTTAATACGTTTAAAAATTGGTACTTTTAAAGAAAAAGTTTCTGAAAAGAGTTGTTGGCAACAACGAAGAACATGAACTGATTAGTGGAAACGCGCGATTGCTTTTACCGTGTGGCTATGACATCACATGAGTTTTTGAACTGATTGGCTAAAAACACGGGATTATCATTATCCCCTTACTATGACTCACGTGAATTGAGCCCATTTCAATGTATAGTAGAAAAAGTAATAAATTTACCTTTGTATGTCCTGAACATGATAAATGAAATTTTTTTTAAATATTATACAATAAGACTATTTTATAAATTAAAAGAAAAGTAAAACTGGTAAATCAACATATGTACAAGTCATCAATTGCACTTAAAAATATTTGTATTTCATGTATCTAGCAATATAATGTGTGCTTTACTCTTGCATTTTTAAATTTTACTCTTATATATTTAAACACGTAAGAATCGTGACTAATTTATTTTAACTTTTATAATTATCGAAATGGGTCGCAAGTTTATTAAACCTTTCGCAATCCCTCAAATTAATTTTAATTTGCTACGGACCCCTTCAACCACCACAACGACCTCCAGGAGTCCATAGGAACCACACTGGGAACCAATGCTATAAAAGAACAACGTTGTTTAATTATGAAAGCTATACATTATTTAACTGCGATACATTACATTATCTTACTGAGAAAACATTACATTGTTGCACTGTGAAAGCAGTATATTCTTTCACTGCGGTAACATTACATTGTAAGTAATGGTAAGTAAGTTTAAAAAAGTTACAAGACAATGTTACATTAGAATTTCAAAACAATGTTTAAGAACAATAGTAATCACGTGCGCAGCGAAAATTTTGTAGAAAATTGAAAGCTTTGAAGGAAAAAAAAGAATGTCTTGCTTAAACTAAATATTAATAGATAACGAAAGAGAGAAAATATTGTTACGCTTTCGAGTTTTTCTGGAGTATCATTTAACTTACATATTCAGATTTCAGTACTTTTCCAAATAATAATAAACAATGCATGCTATGGTATTTCAAAATTTAAAATTTCAGTTTGAGACAAGCTATTGCAATTTTTTTTTTAGCATTTTTAATCTATGGATTAGAATGATTAAATTATGCTGAGACACCTCTACACGTAGTTTAACTCGTTTCCTATCACCGCACCTATAATGTGTAGAGGGGGAGGGAATTCCTTTCGCATGCGAATATAAAGTTGACTGTAAAAGGAGTATCTGACTCATTCGGGACAATGAATGATTGAGTCTCCATTCTTAGCTTTCTGCATTTTCAATACACAAGTAGCTGCTAGTGAAGAACGTAGCTTCTATATTATCCCTAGTTGATCCATCTAGTAGTCAGGAGAACGTGAGTTTTTCGAGTGTTTGAGTAAACACCCGAAACATTTACTTGCAACAGGGAGTGCTACAGTTGATAACGTGAGGAGGGCCCCAAGTGATTCATAAACAAAACAATAGCCACTTAAAGTGTTTTAATGAATTTTACATAATGCCCAAGAATAGTGTTCCATTATTTTAAATTTAAATACTTCTTATGAAAAGAAGTCGGACTCCAAACATCTTTGTGGCAAAGCAGTTTAATAGGACATTTAAAGGACAAGCATTTAAGAAATTTAACACTCAGAAGTACGATGAAGAAAAGATTTAAGGAAAGTACAATGTTTAAGAATACCACAAAATTAGAATTAACGGGTGCACAGGGTCGTATCGATGCTCATGGATCCACAGTTACACTTAGGGCTGTTTTTAAGCTCCCCGGCGCCCTAGGCACTTCAATAGCTACCCCTCCCCTCCCTTTCTCTTTCAGTTCTTACTTTTCCTGTTTTGTTTTGGGAGGGATTTTCCAGAAGCTTACTTACTCTTTTCCCTTTCTTTGTTTTTGCTGTTTGCATTATCCGCCACCTATGAACCCGTCGTATTATATAGTGACAGTCGTAAGGAAAACACCGGTACGGTTAAGCCACTTTTGTTCATTTTTTATTTTACGGGATCAGGGAACGCCCCCTCCCCTTTTGTAAATTAGTACAGTAAATTAATGAAATCGTTCACAATTACTGTATAGAGTATACTTTATTGTATGAACTGTGCTTTCAATTTGATAATTATCTTTTTCATCGCTTATCGCTTTATTATCTTTTACTTTTTGACATCCTTATTCTTTGTTGTCATTGTATAAAGAAGGTTTTCTTTGAAAAACGAATGATTTTTTTAGAGAAAATCATTAATAACTTCTTTGGAATCAATTTTCATTGCAGTATTTTGAGCGCATAGCAACATCAAACTGTTAAGTTTATCATTTTCCATAGTAGGTCTCATTTCAGTCTTTACTCTCTTGAGGGCAGAAATGCTTCTCTCACGATTTGCTAGGCGGTGGGTGGTACGTTCGCTGTGTGTGTAATTTTAATTTTTATCCTTCTTTTTTTACCCTCCAATATTTTGCACCCTAGGCACATGCCTAGCGCGCCTGAGCGGAAAAGCGGCCCTTATTACACCTCGAATGATGTTTGATAAATTCTTTAATAAATAATTTTAGGTCTTTCGAAAAATAAATAAGAATGGGAGAGATAAATGCTGAAGAAATAAAAATTTGCTCAGATATTTTTTATGTATAGAATGAGCCCCGTTTTTGTAATATTTTTTCAAATTTTCACAATTTTTTTTGTTTTATTGAAAATCTATTAATGTAAAAAAAAAAAAAAAATTACTCTTCACAGGGTGTTTTTTTTTAACGCATTATTTAATAGATAAACCAGAAAACATACAAATTATATCTCATATCTCAGATGCCAAAAAGAAAAAAAAGTGTCACGTGTATCGAAAGTCTTAAATGTGCCTAAATGTTAAACACACATATAAATGTAAAATAGTCACAAACATCTAAACACTTTTATAGATGAATTTCATTATTTTCACTCGTTTTTTCATAGTACTGTTACTTACTTAATCTTATACGGGTTTTCGAGTCATGTGTAAAAAAATAAAAGTTTGGCGTGCAAACTTTCACCACGAACATAAACCGCAAAAATAATCACTTTAATTTTAACATTTTTAGATTGATAGATATGGCACACTAAAAAAAATAAAAATTCACAAATACAATGCGTGACAGGCATAAATAATACCTGCAAAAAGACTTACTTGAATTTATAACTCTACAGGAACATTCAAGAAGAAATATGGAAGAACAAAAACTCTTTTCTCTAGAATCTTTATTAAACAAAAACATTATTTATTGCAAATATCAAAGGTGAAGGATTAGAAGAAGCGACGTCCCACACAAATCACTCATCAATCAATCAATGAAATCACGCATTCTTTTGATGCATTTTTCATGCTACAACTACGCCTTAAGTCACGACCAAAAATTTTTAAATATTTATTATTAGTGTTTTAATTTTTCTGCTCACGTGATAGTTGGGAAACAATCACACGATGTAGTTGCTGATTGTCTCCGGATTTCCAGATATTAGTATGTTTTTCTCTTTCTATATATATAGCCGTTTAAACGCTTCAAAATATTTATACTAATGGAATAAAATGTGTTTTTCTGTCGCAAAGAATGATTGCTCGCGGCATGTGATTTTGGTGATTTATTAGATCTAGAACTGCAATAAAAAAATTTTATTGGGTCATTTTGTGTTTACTTAGCACTGATTTCTATTTCTGTTTGTACTCTTGTTATTTTACTCTCGAAGGTAGTTACATTCTGAGTTATTTCTGTTTGTAGCAAATATGGTTTTATGTATCAAAAATACATTGCGTGATTCAGCAAATCCAAAATCAAAAACCAAAATAGAAGCATTCACCTCTTCTTGATACATTCGATAAAGTTATATAACATAACTAGAGCAAGCTTTTATGCAGTTTATTTCAGACGGCTGATCGAGAATGGCTGATTTGAGCAACTTAAACAACTTTTCTAACCTTTATGGGAATTCTGCAGCTCCCTATTTCGCTACTGTTAATTTTTTCTCCCAGCTGGAAATTTTAATTCGATATTTAACTTTATTGTTTTCTAAATGTAGATTGATTGAAATGTGATCCCAGACTGCATTTTAAATGTTGTTCGCCTTGATTAGTACTATCAACCTTTGTATTTTGTTAATGAAAGCTTATGACCATTAGAAATATTCATTGCCTTAGATTTAAAAAAACTGATTTAACAACAGGCATTTTTTTTAAATAATGCTTTCCAACAGCTTTGCCTCATGCCTTTGCAAATCAAAAGCAAACTAAAACTTTTTCTGAAAAGAAATCGAGCTGTAGCACACTTTTGTTAGAAACATAGTTATGCAATGGGTTTTTATTCTCCAAAAGTTATGTTAGAGGATAAAAAGCCAGAGAGACAGCAAATAAAAAAAATTATTCTTATATAACTTTAAAAAATATTCTAAACTAGGGATGGGCATTAAGTCGATCACGTTCGACCGATGGATCACCAAGACAATTTGGGAGGACTCCCGTTATTAAAACCTCAAACACGTGTTGTACAGGTGTTCCTTCATTGGAAGCGCACGATGACACTTAACACGTTCATTGCCATCATAGGGGCAAAAAGTGATCACTGTGATACCAGCCGTATAACTGAATTTTCACCCAACGCCGACCGAAGGGGGAATAAGTGTTGATGATAGCTCTTCCCGCGATAGCACGGAATTGGTTATTGAGACATCATGGCACTCTCCACGCTTTCAGAGGATTGGGTTCTTGTGTTGATGTCATGTCCCACAATGGTGAGGGATTTGGCAGCGAACAAATTAAGTACTACGCGCATTGGTTTCAGATTCATTGGTTCACGGATGTTCTCTGCTTCCTGCAATGAATACGTCCATGCTCCATGGTCTACTTGTCACTTATAGTTGTTCAAGCTTTCAACTTGACAAATTTTGTTTTGCTAGTATTTTTTAGTAAAAATATAATAGTCTCTCATACTTCAAAAGAGTGTCGAAAAAAAGTGCCAAGGAAAAAAAATATACAGTTTTAATACAAAATAGCCACTGGGAGGACCACAACATTTTAAAAACATTAGAAGTACCCGTATCCTGAAAAAGTCTGCCCACCTTTGTTCTAAACGCTAATAGGATGTACTTTTCTAAATAAAAAACAACTGTATTTATTATCACATCTCATCTCTTTAAATTTTAAGACATGCAGTGTAATAATGGAACACAAATCTAATTTCTCTTCAATCTCTTTTAATACTGGAATATATTTTTTGTTTGAATTTTTTAAGGAGTGGGGGTTAGTGCTCTTAATGCTGGGTGAAACCTTACAGCCTTATTAACATATATCTATACATATAAAAATGGATATTTGTATATAAGGAATCGCATCACTCCAACACCGTTCAAACGACCACCATCAAAATTGGTATGTATATGCATTTTTTTGTGAAGAAGGGTTTTGTTCTATACTCTTTGTTGCAGCTCCCCACTAGGTGGCACTACAGCATATCAACTTCTGCGCCAAACAATCAATCGCTAAATTGCCAACAGGGTCGCCAAAAATGATGTCAACTTGGTTCAATCGCTAAAATTTCGCTGTGTTTCTATTGAATCGGCATTATAATGTAATGAACGGCCTTGCTTGCAATTATTACAAATTTAAAATAAAATAAATAAACCCGTAAGTAGTATTAATAGATTACACATCCAGATATAAATTACACTCATGGACAAAAAAAATTAGCGCACCGAGAAGGAGTCGTCAAAATGAAACGAAATTTTACATACGTAATGACTACTTTGATATAAGTAAATAATTAGAAAATCAAAGAAAAGGGATAATTTATTACAGAGAAAAAGGCAAAAGAACGAAGGATTTAATACCCTGTTGAACCCCCTCTAGCGCGAATGCACGATGCGATACGATCGGGTGTTGAGGCATGCAAGTTCTGTATGATGTCTTGAGACATTTTGTTCCATATTTGCAGTACCCTTCACTCTTGTTCATTCAAACTCGTGGGATGCCCAACACGCCGTCCCAAATGATTCCAAATATGCTCGATTGGAGACAAATCTGGTGATCGGGCAGACCAAGAAAGGGTAGTTACAGTGTGGAGACCGTCTTGTGACACCCTTGCCGTGTGAGGCCGAGCATTATCGTTGAAAAATGGCTCCTGGGAGCCGTTACATGAGTGGCAACACATGTGGTTGCAGGATGTCATAGACACAAAACGTATTTCACTGTACTTAAAAAATATAAAAAATTGAGAATTTTATAAATGTTTAACTAAAAATATTATCAATTTTTTAAAAACTTTTTAAAAGATGGTTTGCCAAAGAGACTTCAAAACAATTAAATAATATATTCAAAAAAATCACTAAGTAGCTTTTACATCCCTGTGTCTCCAACTTTTTGAATAGGGAGGATTGGAAGGAATTGTTAATTATTTTAAAGTAACTAAAAACTTTTTGAGATTTTAAACATATATAAGGAACGTATAGTTGCCGAATATATTTATTTCATTATTTTATATAAATATTTTTTTAAATCTTTAGTTTTTTTTTTTTTTTTTTCACTCACAAATGAAAATCTTTGTATAAAACAAACCTTACACAAATACTTTTGATTAACATTCCTTGTATAACATTAAGTGGAAAGAAAACTGACTGAAACAAATAGACGGACCCATCACAAAAAGCATTCGCCATTGGATGTATGGAGCATTCTACTCTTCCAGGAATCTCAATGAATCTGTCCCAAGACAGAGTTATGGAACTCAGTGTATGGGGAGGTGCCAATTCTACCAAAAAGGAACCGATTCACCAAATGAGACGAACAGAATTAATCGAAGAACAAACATAAAACCTTTTTAGCCTTTATCCTTTTTTTTTTCCTGCAGCTTGTTCTTGACCGTTGGTCAATGGCTCGGAATACTTTGATGACTCCGGGAGTGAAGATTTATTTAAATAGCCAACATGAGTGGAGAGCAGATAACGGAACGCTGAATGCCATGATGCCTTCCACCACTTGTCCTGATGTCCTGCCGTTACACGCTGTCCTGCCCCAGAAAGCCATCCTGATGAAGAAGGACATTATTTGGTTTTCTGCTTGCTCTTTGCCAATGTCTTCGAGATTTGGGATTCTTTCGAGGTTCTTCGTGTTTAGTCCATTTGCTGATCGGTTGACAAATGGGGCCTCTGTACGATCAGGTGTCTCGTCCCTTTCTTTTCTTATTTGTCAATTAATGTTCGAAAAACAACAACACATTCTTTTGTTTTGATTGCATTTCAGTAGACGTTTAGGTACTCCGTGATGACATAAATCGATGGTTTTCGCTAAATTTCATTCGAAGAACCATTCTTCTAACAGTCAAGAATAAAATTCATAGCACTCTATGTATTTAAAATAGGGGTTTAAATAGTGTGCTATCAAATAAATAGTTTAAATACAGTCGGACCGCGATTTAACAAACCTCTATTAAATGAATTTCGTGACTTAATGAATTTTTTAAAAAAATGGAGAACCAAGGTTGTAAGTTTTAATAAATAATTATACATAAATTTTTAAAAATTCTTAATTTTCGTTTATTACGTTTCCATTATCGTAAAAGAGGCTCATATATATAACTAAACTGTAAATTTAAAGATCTACGAGTTTTTTGGTATTTTCGAAAATTCTATTTAGAAGCTTGTTTGGAAATCTAGCATTAGAATACAGGGATATCAAAGAATATTATTTACACTTAATTTTTTTATTAAATTAAAGCCTACTGTATAAAAATGAGAAACATAAAATTTAAAATTGTGAAATATTTTGTTACATTTACCAAAACAAATAATGAAACAGTGTGATATGTATAATTCGTTTAAGGGACCATTGTACTACCAACAATGGTTAATTTCCAAGCTGCACGGTCCAATTTTTATTAAATTATTTATTTTGGAGTTGTAAGCAGTGGAATGAATTAGTAGTTTTAGAAGAAATAATATCTTAAGGTAGTGCTTCTCAATTTTCAATGTTTGCGACCCAATATTCAATCATAATTTTCGTCGCCTCCCCTTACGCCTCCATTCAATAACAATGTATTGAATTTAATAATAATATACTTAGACGTTAAACCTACAACACGACTTTAACCTCTTAAGTGCCACCGGCGTATATAAACGTCTCTCTCAGCCAGCACGTTAATTGCCCAGGATAAATATATACGTATTTCCGAAGCTTTTCTATACACTGCTACCCATAAAATTATTCCAAAGGCTTCGGAATACGATAAAAGGACCTTGAAAGTGTTTGTGACAGATTTAATTATTTCAGAGGATTTGCTTATGTATTACTTTTCTACCGCCCCCCTCCCAAGACACCATATACGCTCGTCTACGAGTAATTTTTAATCGGCATTTAAGAGATTAATTACAAACCATACAAGTTATCAAGAGGAATGTTAATTTTGGATATGACAAGCCCATGGGGTCGCTGATAATTATTAAACCTGTTTTTAAATTAGTATTTTTAAATTAATTATAAAATATATTGCGCAGTACTGATATATTTATAAAAGTACTATATCAGTGTAAAAGTGTATTTTACTTTTATTATATCAGCAAAAAATTTTGTTTGTTTACTTTCAGTAAATTAATATTTTTTTGAAAATAAATATTTTTTGTTTTAGATTTTTCAATATGCTCGCGCCCCATTGTAAGGTTATCGCATCTCCCTAGGGGGGCGTGCCCCACAGTTTGAGAAACGCTGTCTGAAGAAATAACTTACTTATATCTTGGAGAATTTTGGAATTTTGACAGCCACCTGTTCTATTTGTTATGTAGGGCCAGACACCCTTCCAGACAGAATCAGGGGCTAGAACGAATGTCTATTTCAAACGTCTTCCTTTCCGGTAAGGCACCCGACTTAAAAGGTCCCGCTAAATTTATGTTGCGTAAAAGTCACAAGTCCTGCTTTTCCTGTAAATTTGCTACTACGCGGCTCATTCTCAATGAACCCGGATGCATATCTGTCCAATCAGAACGATGAATGAACAGATGGAAATTATTCCAAACCATTCAACTGTATTTCATTTTTAATGTAGTGGAACATCTTATTTTATTTATTTATTTTTTTAATATTTACTTAGTTTTTTTTAATTCTCAATGACTTATTTTACAATCCGTTATAATAGAGATCTTTATCGAGAAAAATTCCTGTAGTTTAATTTTATAAGTTAACTTACTGCCCTAAAAATCACGAAATTTTTCGAAAATTGACAAAAAATCTTTATGATTTTATTTTGTAGTAAATCTTATTAGCTTTTTATTTTCTATTCACAAGAACAAAGACTGCAAGTGTTTTAGTAAAATCGGATGCCATAACTTTAAACAAGATTTAAAACTTTAAAATGCATTTTACTGGAAATGTGTTTTTTTAGAAAAATTCAAATGGGTAAAGCGATTGCTCAAAATGTTTTGTAAATAAGTAACTGAAATTTTTTGTGTATGTTCTGCATAATAATAAAAGGGTTTTAACCTTCAGATTTATCAATCACTGTTATATTACAAAATTTACAGTCCCTTATTTGAATATAATCACTGTTTTTTAAGCAATTTCATATAATAACTAAAATAAAGTACTCTAGTTTTTGTAAAAATTAAAATATATCTTATCCTGAAAGTCATTTCAAAAATAAATAGCAAGGCAACACATCAAAATTGAAAAATTGAGAATTTGTTCATAAATTCTTTGTATAGAGTGGGCCCCGTTTAGGTAATTTTTTGTAAATTTTTACCCATTTTTTCCTATTTTAGTAGTAATAATTTCTCTTTTTATCAAAATGTTCTAAATAAATCTAAAAACCACAAACAAATCTCTATACCTCCATTTAAAAAAAAATAGTCAAAGTAATCGGACACCTTAAAACAATAGTAGTTGTCCAAAGTGAAATAAAGAAATAAAATTCAAAACTATTTTATACACAGAGTTTATAGCCTCTCGATTTTTCAGATAAATGATAACATATTGATAAAAAGAAAAGATCACTTCAGTGACAAAGACCACTTTTATAGGAGGGGTTCTATTTTTCAAAAAACATAGACGTAAGCACCGAGATGTAATCTTTATGCAACAAATTAAAAATCTGTTGGCCCTTGAGAGGTTTGAGCCTCTAAGAACCATTCTTGTGCACATTACAGGGTTAATTTGAATATTTTGTAATGCAGGTATTTTTTTTTATATATATTTGTTTCTTTATCAAAAAGAAAGAACACTGAAAGATCTAAAAAATGTTTGTAGCTTCTTGGTTTTACATTTTGTTCTCTTCACAAAATATTACTAAAACAAGTAATATATATATAAAAAAAAATTAAGTTAATTTCTGCTTTGATCAACAAAGAAAAATTTTATTCTAGCTACTTTTTATTAAATAGTTACTATTAATATAAGTATGTATATACATATGACGGAATCACAACATTAAGTGGTCATTAATTTTTATTCATTATCATTAAAGTATCGTATTGTCATCCAAAACACAATCGTGTGTATAAAATTTCAGTTCTACTGAATGCTTTAAAACGTGTGAACAAAAACTTTTCAAGCTTTGACACAAGTCACCAAAAGGGTCGCTAAGTCGTCAAAAATGATGCCAACGTGGCTGTATTTGTAATTCTTTGAATAATTATTTTTAATCAATTAATTTTTATTAATTATATTTAAATTATATTGTATTGTCATCCAAAATAATCATGTCAATAAAATTTCAGCTCAATTGAGCGCTTTAAAATGTATTTTATTAACGATTGAAAATATTCCACGATAAATAATTAAATATATAGAGAGTGTGAGCTAAAAGTGTGTAGGAATTGAAAAAAAAGTCACTACTGCTCATAACTCCAAATATTTTAAGTAATAAACTAATACACAATACAAAATAATATTCAGTCACGTATTAATGTATTGTAACTTCTACCATCATTTACAGTTTATTGTGTTATATTTAACGAAATTTTAAAACTTTTATATATTTGGATATAGCAATCCATGCTGAAATTTCTACAGAAAAAGCGATTTGCATATCGTGGTAAAACAGAACAAACGGAACAGCAACAAAAACTTTCCTTGGGGATATTATACTTGCTTCTGTGTAAAATTTTAAGTAAAACTATTGTTTGAGCTTTCAATAGCATCTATTTTACAAATTTTAAGAAGTTTGCACGCAATGAAAGTGCAAATTTGTGTACTCTGCACACAGGCCCCCAATTTTATTTGCTTCACCACCATAGAAAATATGATACCATACCTCACGTAAATAAATAACACTTTCAGCAATTTTTTTTCCATGCATAGTATATGAGAAACTACCGATATTTAACTTACCAAAATAAGAGAGCCCAAAAGCGGTAAGTGGCGAAAAACAATCAAATAAGGGCTCAAAGTGGGGAAAAAATCGCACTTTTGAAGTTGCAGTATTTGAAAGTGGCGCTTAAATCTTTCTCCCTCCATCCGTTTAGCAAAACAAAATAAACACAAAGTGAAAAATTTTCGCTTTTTCTTTTCATCTCTCGCCGCATCCCCGAGTTTAAATTTCATCTCGATCGAGTAACAGGTTGAAGATGAAATAATAATAATAAAAAGAGTAACGGGGAGTAAAAGTATTAGGGAAAAAAAGGGAAAAGGGGGAAGAAGAAGAAGAAAAAGTTCTCAAAAGGCAGGAAAGCAAGGGAAATCCATTCAATAAATTGAGCGGGTAGTTGGACATGGAGTTTTTGCGTCTTTAACCGCAAGAGAAATTTTTGTACTGCCCTATAGCACCTTATATGATCACACTTCAAAAATGGGATATTTATATATAGATATATAAGAGAAGGGTGGCAAAAAAGAGGATTGAGATGAAAGTATAGAAGAATATAAAAATTCGTTTTCTCCATCCATTTATTTCCCGAGAACGTAGTATATACTCTTTCATTCATCTTTTTTGTTGTAACTTAAAGAGCGCTTATTATTTTTATTCGACGAAAAAGAGAGTTTTTGAGTGGAAAATTTAACCTCTGATACAAACGAATTGGGTTAGGGGGGGGGGGCGGCTCGAGTAAAATGATGCTTATTTTTTTGTTTTATTTTATTTACTTTTTCATTCCACGTGTGTTGCCAAAAAATTTTGTTACTGTGTATTAACAGCGTTATATTCTTTTCTTTGGATAGTGCTTTGTAATTGTGAATATGAGATTTGTGGAGAAATCTTGGGAAAGAGATTTTATTTTTTGGCAATGAAATTTAATCTTTCATTCTTTGAGTAAAGTTATATAAATTTAAGAGCTATGTAAAAAGAAACTAATAATATTTGAAAAAAAACTGCAAAAATTGCCCTGTTCTGTTAAGATTTTTTCAGAAATTGATCCTATTCTTTAAAAAGAAATTTTTTCCGTAATGTTATATGTATTTTAAAAGTTAAAGATTTAAAATTTAGTGAAATTCGATCGAAACATTTACTTTGATCTAAGGTCCTTTATCCGATTCCGTGTTTAGGCTAATACCCTTTCTTTTCGTATTGCACTTATTTCAAAGAACATAAGGCATTTGATAAGCACATAATAAATAATTCAAATTTTCATTTATCAAAAAGTATATTACTTGAAATGAAAACCCCTGTAAATTTTTTTCTATGTTTACACTTTTTTCTCGGTCATATTTTTTAATTTTAAATCGTTCTCTAGTAGGTTTTACTGAATCTGTGTATTTTTTTAAAAATGAATTACATGCAACATTAAGCTCTGTGTGGGTGATTTTTTTTTTCTATCCGACTTGAATTCCAGACATTTAAAATTAAAAGAAAATTTGCAGTTTCCCACGTCACTATTAATATATATATATTCGTAAAAATTAAATTTAAAAATCTATTGAACAATTTTTCTCCCATAATATATCGATTTGCTTAAGAATTTCACTTTAAATGTATAATGAAATATGTCTCAATGAATGCAATTATTCAAAAAGATTTTTAAGCAAAATTTATCTTGGTTCTTGCATTTATTTCTAATTCTTTCTCATTAACTTACATTTAATCCATATTCAAAACATATGTATTTTTTTTATTAGTTCACGTATTTTCCTGAAAAAAAAATGATTTAAGTATTATAGAAGAATTTTTTTTTATTTCCAAAGCATAAGAGTGATAGTTCAGGTTATATAACTGTTAGACGTATCTAAAAGTTCCGTTGATTTTTTCTTGTAAACGTAGTTCAATTAAAAAAAAATAACTCAATACATAAATCAAAGTATGAGATTCTGAATATAAGAAAAGCATGTGGCATAGTTACATATAATATTTAAAAATAATAAAATGTTTAAATGAAAAATTTGGCGTAACATTACTAATAATGATTTTAACCATATTAAAATACATTTGAAATTTAAAAAAATATGCTAAAAGTTTGTAATTATATTCATAATTCATAAATATTCATAATGCATTCATAAAAATGCAAATAAATATAGAAATATATATATATTTTTTATCTTAGATTTTTTAAGTAACAACTCCCTTTCAGTCAAAAATAGGAAAGACAAAAAGCATTGTCTAATCACCTTTTTTTCAAAAAAAAAACAGAACAAAGATGAGATCCGGCGTTTTCTATTGCTAGAATAGAATACAGTAATACCCCGAGCTTACGCGATAAATGGGATTTAGTGACAACAGCGTAAGTCGGGGTATGATTTCGAATATAAATACATATAAACAATCTTTAGTTGGAGCCGAAGACGAAAGAAAGTACTAGTTTAGAAAAAAAGAATGTTTAATAAAATCTTAAGTTAACACAAACACACAAAAAATCGTGAACTGAAGCTATTTTGATGTATAGGAGCTTAACTCAGTGGCGCAACAGCCCATGAGGGCCAAGGCCTACTGTGTCTCTCTCAGCTTAAGCGACCTTACGCACTGGGGTGTATGTGCAGATGGCTCGGTCAAGTGGTCAGTCTGACGTGAAACCCCCAGTGTTCAGTTCCCAAACAAACTTGGTAATTTATTGCCCACTTAAAAGGATGAAAGGCTGAGTCGACCTTGTCCAGCCCGTGATTTGAACTCCAGACCTGTGGTTTGGAAAGGTGGTACACTACCACTCTGCCATTGGGCTTCATTTTAAAGTCGAAGCTTTCATAAAATCTAACAAAGTAGTCTGCTGAATCAAAAACTTTTTTTTCTGCGCAAAATTTCCTCATAGTATACTAGTATTTTTTTTATTCCTTGTTTTGTTTAAATATATATATATACAGTAGAGCACACAGGAATTTTTCAAGGGGGGGCGGTCGAAAGTTCACCATTCTTGTATCAGGCTCCTTTTGATTTTGTCGATTTTCGGGAACAAAACACAATAAAAAACTAATTATTGAATAAATAATTAGCATTAATTAATAAAATTAATCATTAATTTCAAATATTTAATTAAATTTTACGTACTATATAAGAATTATAGTCAATCGGAAAAAAAATCAAGGTTTTGGGGGGGTCCGGACCCCCCTTGTGTGCGTCACTGTATATATATATATATATATATATATATATACTCATCGTTGGAATCTGTATTTTCTAAAACATGTAGCCCAATTTTAATTAAACTGAGTCCATTTGTCAAATTCCAAACCGTCATTCGATCGTCTAATTGAACTGGGTTTAAAGACTCAAATTCTTCAATGTCTTGCTCTTGCTTGTGCTTTTCTATGAGCTCATTAATTGGCAGTTCCTGATTGTGAGAATCCAGCAGTTCTTGGACATCATCCTTATCCACTTCTAAATTTATTTCCTGGCAAGATCGACAACTTCTTCAATTACATCACCAGTTTCACAAGGCTCTGGCAATAACTCTGCTTGAGTTTTAGTGATAAAAAAGAAGACAAAAAAAAAAAAAAACAACGAATCGATGAGTTTTGAAAGTTGCATAACTTCGAATTCGCTTGAGTTTATGTGGCGTAAGTTGAGGTGTTACTATATTTATTTGACAGGAATCACCAATGATGCAGATTAACTGGATTGTAAAACCTCCAAAATTGCAGTTTTACTCCAAATCTTTCACTTAGTAAAGCTCTAGAGACCTTCTTCTAAAGGAATATTGGGTAGGAACCTTAATGAAATAAACTTATTAATTGTGTCGACTAAGCTCCACGTACTTAAACATCTACCTTAATTCATTCATCTTATTCACAAAACATATTACTTCTACAAGAAGGTAGCGATTAAAATTTACAATAACATCGAAGAAAACCTCAAATGAAATTTAAAAGGGGGAACATCGCAAAATAACTCCGCACAAAGGGAATTAAAAATTTTCAAAAAGGGAAATTATCTGGTTGGTTGCTTACATTGCGAAAACACATTGTAATAGAAATCCATAATGAACTGCCATCAATACAATTCGATTTAAACTAAATATAGATTTCCTCTCCAAACATTTTTAACCTTTTTAAATATTTAAACTGCCACTTTGAACTCATATATTGAGCTTTTTACACTTATAGTGAATACCTACAGTGAATGTAAAAGGTCAGGAGAGGAGAAATGGAATTTGAAACCCCTAGCGTCAATAAGAGACGATGGCAGAATATACCTGAGTGTATATCTTCCGCCAAATGCAAAATCATTCTACATGACGATTTTGATGTTCAATTGAATTAAAGTACATCAGTCCTCAACTACTTCAGGTGACGTCATTGATAGGATAAAGGCCTAAATTCATGATCCATAAATCATCAGTCTAAAGAGGACCCCAATGAATTGGTTGATTGGATAATGAATTCGTAACTCACGAGTAAAATGTTTAGATCTTATTTGTGTGTGTTATGTAAATACTGAATAAATATCTGTATCTTTCTCTTTCTTCCCCCCTCTCCATGCATTATCTGTTTTCTCGCTCTCTATATATATGAGTGATCTTCAAACTTTTCCGACCCACGGATCCTTTAGAATTATAAGGTGTTTTGAGGGAACTCCACCCCCTAAGAAGAATAAGTATCAAAATAATATTTAAAGTGAATCAACATGTTACAGGTCCTGTATGGAAAATTAAAAAGTATTGTATTTGTTATTAAAAAAACTTCAATGTAATTTTTAATATAGTTTACTCACATTAATAATATTTATTGGTGCACATAAGCGGTGTGTCCTAGGGGTCCCGAACCCCCCCCCCTCTCAAAGTCCTTAATTTTTTTTCCGATTGATTATAA